>PVKC010007271.1:0-29758 GCA_004027635.1 Crocidura indochinensis
TTTTTTTTTTTTTTTTGTTTTTTGTTTTGGTTTTTGGGCCCCACCCAAAAACACTGAGAGGTTACTCCTGGCTATGTACTCAGAAATCATTCCTGGCTTGAGGACCATATGAGATGCTCAGTGATGGTGATCTAACTGTGGTCTGTCCTAGGTCAGCCTTGTGCAAGGAAAATGCCCTACCACTGCACCACCGCTCTGGCCCATTTTAGTTTTTGGCATTTTCATAATCAACTTTACTTTCCTCAGCATTTCATGAAACATGATTTCAAAGTAAGCCTGTGCTTTAAGATCAGTAAAGAAAGAGTGATCCCTAAATGTGTCTTCCTCCATCGCCTACCTGAGACTCCACGAACAGATCTGGGTCCTCGCCTGATAGTGCAACTGCTCAGGCTGTGAGGAGGGGCAGTACCTGGGTGCGGGAAGCAGAAAGAGGACAAGGTCGCCACCCAACAGGCACTCAAGGAACTGCCAAGCTTTGGGTTGGACAAAATGGGTCACTATCTGTGTCGTTCACTTCTATTTGTCTCTTTTCATGGAAACTGCCAGGAGCAAAGAAAATGCCGTATTTACTTCTCTGAATGCATCAAACACTGTGGACGTTTACAGAATTCTTCTCAGGTCCACCTTGGGATCAAGGCAATGATAGCAAGTTCTCTCTCTCTCTCTCTCTCTATCTCTTTCTCCTTCTCTCTCTCTCTCTATTCACCCCATGTTTGTCTGTAAATTGTAAATATGTGCACAGATGTGACTATGCCAGCTTGCTGGTTGTCCATGCAGCACTACCACAAAGATGGCTTACAGTAGAATGGACATTTTACAACCAACATGATCCATGATCCCCAGGTGACACTCTGTCACTAGTCTACTCAGATATCTTACATACCACATCTATCGACCACCCAGCACCAGTCTGAACCTATTTAGTACCTGAGAACCCAATTGTTTCTTAAGCCTGCTAAATCCCAAGTGGCCAGTACTAGGATAAATACAATTATGAGTCAATAACCTATGATGAGGTTTTATTACCCAAGAGAGCAGCCAATCAAGAATACATTAAATGGTGTTTATGAAATAACAACAACAACACCAACAACAATCCTATCAGCTATAAAAGAGAAGAAAATTGAATCAATGGAAGGCAAAAATGTGGCAGAAATTCAGAGTGAAGCCTCCAAAACATCAAAGCTACTGCCCGTCCTACAGTGATGAACAGATTTCATTTTTCCAAAGAAATCTCTTAAAGAACAACCGAAATGAAGCTGTGTGAAGTGTGCTCATTTTTAAGAGGAGAGAAAGGGTCCCGAATCAGAAGGGAAGAAGTAGTGGGTTCAGTGAGAAGTTGTCCAGAAACACGGATTCTTCCTTGAGGCACAAAGTACTGCACACAGAAGATTTGGGTTTGTGTGAGTTGACCAAGATCCTCACAAGCAGGCCTGAAGCTTTCTACCATTTCCTAAGTCGCTCTCACCCCAGTGTCGCCTCTCTGGACTCCTTCCACAGGGTCTCCGGAAATTAGACTTTCATTTCTCGCACAGCTTGTGCAGTTCTGTCTTATTTCCCTGCAGTCGACCGTGCCTGAAAGACAGGAACAAACAAGATGGACAAGTGTGGCAGGGAATGAACCATTTCACTGCAATTAGAAGTTCACGGAGAATAAATTATCCTCTACTTCAAGCTGTCCAGCAGTAATTCTCATTAATAATAACACTTGAACAACAGCCTGCTTCCCACAACGACAGTGAGTGCTAGAAACTCGATCATTTCTCTTAAAGCAGGAATCACATCCCAGACGGCTAGCCCAGATTGCCATATGCAGCGCAGCAGAGAAGACTGAAATGACAAAGATGCCCGAATGCATAACTGCCCGTGAAGTTCACTGGCTAGATGAGCAGGTAGAAAAAAAAATAAATCCAAGGGCTTCTCTCCTCGCAGCTTTCTCTTCTAACTCCGACTGAATTGTAAATGATTCTTCACATTAATGGGCAAGTCTAGCTAACAGGCTACTTTCTTCATCAAGGACATCTTTGTCACATCATTTTCATATCTCATTTCTCACATGTGAGACTGTTTGATCCATGAAGGCAGAGATTTTTGTGAAAGAGCATTTCTACAATATTTTTAGTTATATATACACTGATTAAGAGATTGATAGAAAGTTAGAAAAGGGAAGGGAAAGGAAGGGACAGGCAGGATAAAGAATCAGAGAGAGAAAATAATACAGGAAGAAAAGAGAGGTAAAGAAAGGAGAGAGATCGAATATATGAATATAAATTTATATACAAGATAAAGAATGGTGGCTCAATAATAGGAAAATGCCCAAGTAAGCAGATAGATAATTAAGGGGTGAGGTCTATTAGCAAGGCAACTCTGCCCAATCCATGTGCTATCTCTTCGACATAGACTAGCTGATCCCCAAAGGCTAGAACCCCTAAAAAGACTAATCTTACTGTTTGTTCTCTAATCTCAGTGCAACATAGCATTGCTTCCTTTGACTGAATTTGCTCAGGTCATCTGAAAGTCCTGCCTAGATTGAAAGAAAGAACAGTGAGGTTCCTCATCTCTGTGAGAAGTAGTAAGATTCTAGAAATTCTGTGGAAATAGAAAGTTGCTGGGAACGTTTTGTTTTAAGGAGGATATTGCAATAGTACTCTATTCAACAAACAGTCCTGGTGATGCTAGGAGAGCACAAGCAAATCCCATCAGGAAAAATAGCACAGCTATTCTGATGGCTGCAAATTACGTGAGATTTTGGTTGAATCATGGAACCCAAGGCAAAATAATAGGACAAGGCTATGTTTCAAAAATATAAAATAGAGGTCCCCAAAACAGAGTATATAAAGAGAGGTCCCCAAACTTACTTGGACTACTACTTCCTTTTCAGAAAAAAAATAACAAAGAGATACTCCCTGGGAATCTATTTCTTTAAATGGACAAAATAATTATATTCCTCCCTTTCCAGTTGCAACAATTGCTGCTCTCACCTCTTGGATTATTCCAGTGCACCCTCATTGACAATATTGAGAAGCAAAATCAGCTGGGACTTGACAAGAGATAGCATAGAAAGATGACACTGAGATAAGGAAGCTCGAGTTTGGGATGGCAGTAATGGTTATGCAGAAGAAGGAAGAACTTAAGTGGGTGAAGGTAGAACGAAAGAGAAAATATATATTGAATTTCCACTAGACTTTTTATTATCTCATGTAAGTGTAACACTAATTATGTGATCTTGGAACTAATTCTATCATTTTATACAATGAAATCAAATCAGGAGAATCAAGCTACTTGGCCATTTCACCAGGGCCTTTTCGAGCTAGTGCAGGCACCCTCTCCCTCCACCCCTCCATATTCTCCTTCCAGTATATGTAATAGGGCTTTCAATTCCTGGATGATGTCATGTCATCTTAATAGGAACACACCAACTAATAAATGGAAATCTAATAGCAAGAGATTACTAAACCTTCTGCCAATATATAAATGACTTCATTGAAGATATAATGATTTTCACAAATTTGCTTGCTGCTGTATCTTTTCCCTTCTTTCTTTTATTTTAAATATCCCTTCTTTTCCTCCTTCTCTTTTATGTTTTCTCGCAATTCTTTTTTAATAGCTGCTAGCACACTTATATGGAAACAAATATATTCTGGTTAACTATGTAAACTCTGTGATGCATTTTCTTTAAATGAAGTAAAAAATTGAAATAAAAACCTATATTCAATGTGAGGTTGTCTTGTTATAGTCAATTCTAGTTTGATCCCTGGTATATTCTATGTTTTTCTGTGATATTCTAGGAATCATCCTGAGCATTGATCCAGGGCATGATTGTAAGGAATCAACATGATTGGCCTCTGGTCCCCCTGAGAACTGATTGGGAACCCCTCTCTACATATGAAAAGGGCCCAATCATCCACATTAAGAGGGTCTTGCAAGTATTCATTTCATCAATGCTATGAGAAGCAAGCCCTCAGAGTTTTCTGTTTTCAGAAAAGCTCTGTGATCATTCTTCGTAAGTCATGTCTTTGAGTGGGAAATAAGTCCCTGAATGAGAAAAAAAAATACTATCAGAAAAAAGGAGGAAAAATGCAACCAGAGTAATTAGATATCAGAATGACCTGGATCAAGTTGGTAGCACTCAATCCCAAAGGCAGAGTAGAGCACAATAATAGGTAGTAGAATCAAAGAAGTAATTTCAACCATCTGACTCATGCATACCTATGATGTAGACATGAAATGCTATATTCCTATTCTAATCTAAAAATTTGACATTTGTAGAAAAAAGTAAAAACCTGAACCACAGGAACAAGGCATCACAGCCCCCCAATATATTCTTGACTTGTTCCAATTTACAAAACCAGAGACTAATAATATATTAAGAGGTGGGTTGGTTCTCTATGAGAAAGAACTCTAGGACATGAAAAGAATATCTTGCAGCTATAACCCTTTCTCCAAAAGACATCTATTGTCTTTTACCAGATTGCTAGATTGATATAGGTTGAAGGAAGAAAACAATCAGATTTGGGGGAGGATGGATATTGAATACTAACTCTGAACCAATATTGATTCCAGGAGAGAGTGTCCCTTGGGTTCACTAGTCAGACTGGGCATTCAGAGAGGTTAGGTGATCAATGGAGTTTTAGTTTAGATCGCACAGAGGTACAATAGGTCCCAAACTCGTCCTTTGGCTATATTATATAATGCATTATTGCTAAAATATTCATGTATGAGCTGATAGAATTCCCAGATAAACCTCCTGTACTAAGAATAAGGATTATTATGGTAGAAAAAAGCCAAAAGGAAATTATTAGAACTTGTCCTCTATAGAAAATAATAAAACAAAAACAACACTGCATTCCTGAGGGAATGGAAGAATGAACAGTACAATAAAGGACTTGAAAGATATATAGGTAAGGATTCCACCATATTTTCATTTAACTCTCCAATATGGCCTGTATAGAAAAAAGATCTTGTAGAATGGCAGTGATTATCATAAACTTAACTAGGTAGTGATCCCAACTTTAATTTCTGTACAAGGTATGATTTTATAGAGATGGAGCAATAGTACAGTGAGTAGGGTGATTCCCTTGAGAGTGTCCCATCTGGGTTCTAGCCTCATTACCACATATGGTCCCTTAAGCCCACCAGGGGTGATACCTGAATGCAAATCAGGAGTAAGCCCTATGCACAGTCATATGTGAACCACAAAAGAATATACACATAAAGAGATGTGGTTTCAAAGATGAACAACCTAATATCTCCTCTGGTACCTGGTCTGTAATTATTGACCTGGAAACAGCCTTTTACTCCATCCTTTCCCATATGGTTCACCATAAGAATCTGGCAAGACTTAGCAATACCTGGCAAGGTTAGGAATACTTCATGGTAGTGGATTATCAACTATCTAGCCTTGTGTCATAATTAAACTGGTAGAGACTGCGATTGCCTCTACAAAATATTACATTGGCCCATTACATTAATGTAATTATGTTCACTGAAAGCAGTCTGTGAAAATCATCAACTTCTCTGGACTTATTCATGAGTCACTTTCCTGTCAGAGAATAGGAAAATAAATCTGACTAAAGTTCAGAAACCTTCTGACTATTAAATTTCCATAGGTTCAGTGAGAAGTATAGAGCATGTCAGGAAAAACAACTTAATATAATAACAAAAACGCAAAGGAATATGACAAGAGTAAAAGAGACTTCGAATAGAAACCTTCTAAAATTATAATGAATTATACAATGAATAATTATATTAAATGAATTCTATCAAAAGATATACTTTGACAGATTAAAATACTTTGATGTATTATATAAAATAAAACCCAACTATATACTTTCTACAACCAACTAATAATAGGTTTAAGGAAGCATGTAGGCTGATGTTGAAGGAATGAAAAGAGGTATTATATGCAAATCATAATCAAAGAGTAAAGGGATCATTATATTCCTATCATAAAATAGGTTTATTATCAAAAATTATAAGAAAAACCGCTATGATTAAAAGCCAATTTAGCAGGAAGATAAAATGATTAATAAATATTCACACAAAAATGAACATGTGAAGCAAATGCTGACCAATATAAAGGCAGAAATAGTCACCAATGAAATATCACAGAAAATAACATTATATTTCTAATAATGGATAGAATATGCAAACAAAATAAACAAGGATAGAACTAGGTAATACCATATAACAATATCCTAATATAAAAAATGTAGGAAAGAGCAGCAAAACATATATATCCTCTCAAGTGTATCTAGAAGTTTCTCTGGAATAGAAAATGAATACTCACAAACTTAAGATTTAAATTCAGTATAGTAACATCTATCTATAAGAAGCCCACAGCCAACTTTATTCTTTTTTTTTTTTTGTCACACCCGGCAGTGCTCAGGGGTTACTCCTGGCTCCAGGCTCAGAAATTGCTCCTGGCAGGCACGGGGGACCATATGGGGCACCGGGATTCAAACCGATGACCTTTTGCATGAAAGGCAAACGCCTTACCTCCATGCTATCTCCCGGGCCCCTATTCTTTTATTTTTTGATAATTTCTTTATTTAAACACCATGATTACATACATAATTGTAGTTGGGTTCCAGTCATAACAAGAACACCAACCCCTTCACTGTCCAACAGTTGCATCACTAATGTTCCAATCTCTTCCCTCCCCGTTCCCCAATTTAAACCGAGATAGGCTTTCTACATCCCTCACTCACTGACATTGATTTTTGCTTTTTTGGTTTTTTTTTTTTTTGTGGTTTTGGGGTCACACCCGGCAGTGTTCTTGTTATGATAGTTCTCAGAGTAGTTATTTCTCTAACTGCACTCATCACTCTTTGTGGTGAGCTTCATATCTTGAGCCAGTCCTTCCGACCCTCATTTCTGGGCATTATTACAATAATGTCTTTTATTTTTCTTAAAACCCATAGTTAAGTGAGACTATTCTGTGTGTCTCTCTCTCCCTCTGACTAATTTCACTCAGCATAATAGATTCCATGTCCAACTATGTATAGGAAAAAGTTCATGACTTCATCTCTCCTGACAGCTGCATAGTATTCCATCGTGGACATGTACCACAGTTTCATTAGCCATTCATCTGTTCAAGGGCATCTTGGTTGTTTCCAAAGTCTGGCTATTGTAAAAAATATTGCAATGCATATAGGTGTGAGGAAGGGATTTTTGTATTGTATTTTTGTGTTCCTAGGATATTATCCTTATGAGTAGTATACCTGGATCAAATGGGAGCTCAATTTCCAGTTTTTGGAGGAATCTTCATATTGTTTTTCATAAGGGCTAGACTAGACAGCATTCCCACCAGCAGTGAATGAGAGTTCCTTTCTCCCCACATCCCCACCAGCACTAAATGTCCTTGTTGTTTGTGATGTGTGCCAGTTTCTGTGCTATGAAATGGTACATCATTACAACATTATTCTTAATGGTGAAAAACTGAAATCATTCCCAGTAAGGTCAGAAACTAGGCAAAGATGTCAACTGAAGATGTCAACACTATTATTCAATATAGTATTAGAATTTCTAGCAATACCAATCAGACAAGAGAAGGAAATAAAAGGAATCCAAATCAGAAAAAAAGAAGTCAGATTATCTCTATTTGCAGATGACATGATAGTATATATATATCAAAGACCCTAGAGTTCACAATAAAGTTCCTAGAAAAAATAAATCAGGGGCCCGGAGAGATAGCACAGCGGCGTTTGCCTTGCAAGCAACCGATCCAGGACCAAAGGTGGTTGGTTCGAATCCCAGTGTCCCATATGGTCCCCCGTGCCTGCCAGGAGCTATTTCTGAGCAGACAGCCAGGAAGTAACCCCTGAGCACCACCGGGTGTGACCCAAAGACCAAAAAAATAAAAATAAAAATGAATAAATAAACCAGTACAGCGAAGTGGCTGACTACAAAGCCAATACAAAAAAGACAGTTTCATTTTTTGTTTGTTTGTTTGTTTGTCTTTGGGCCACACCCGGTGACACTCAGGGGTTGCTCCTGGCTATGTGCTCAGAAGTTGCTCCTGGCTTGGGGGACCATATGGGAAACTGGGGGATCGAACCGCGGTCCGTCCTAGGCTAGCGCAGGCAAGGCAGGAACCTTACCTCCAGCACCACTGCCCGGCTCCCCAGTTTCATTTCTTTATACAAATAATGACTAAGACTAGAAAGAAATCAAAAAATATAATCCATTGTATTCAAATTTATCACTCATGTCAATAGTGTTCAAAATTATCAAGTACCTAGGAGTCAGCCTGACAAGAGAGTTGCAAGACCTATATCATGAAAACTTCAAAATAATTCAAAAATAAATTGAAGACCTAAAGAAATGGAAGATCATTTCATGTTCATTAATTGGAAGAATCAATATCATCAAAATGACCATCTTACCTAAACTACTATATAGATTCAATGAAATTCCTAATCAAATTCAGAAAACATTCTTCAAGGACTTAGAGCAAAAAGTTTTTGTGGAACCATAAAATATCAAGGATAGTCAAATCAATATTAAAAATCAAGAAATTTGGAGGTATCTCACCTATTTGAAGCACTATTGCAAAGCCATAGTGATCAAAACAGCATGGTATTGGAACAAAACCAGATTTTCTGACCAATAAGATCCAGTAACAAACCACCAAATATATGATCAATTAATCTTTGACAAAGGTGTCAAGAATTTGAAATGGAATAAAGGCAGTCTCTCAACAAATGTTGTTGGAACAATTGAATAATTACATGTAAGAAATTAAAGATTGATCCATACCTCACGCCTTATATAAAAATTAATTCAAAGTGGATTAAAGACCTTCATATTAGAGCCAAATTTGTAAAGTTTATTAAGGAAAATATAGGTAGAACACTTGAAGAACTCAAAGATGTCTTTGATGATAGGATGTCAATGTGAAGAGCTATAGCATTAAACCTAAATAAATGGGACTATGTCAAACTAAAAAGTTTCTGTAAAGCAAAAGAAGCACAGGCTGATATTAGAGGACAGTTAACTTAATGGGAGAACATTTTTGCACTCAACACATCAAATAAAGGTTTGATATCCAGGATATTATAAAGTACTCACAAAAGTTAACTTTACAAAAACTAAAACCCCATCAAAAAATGGGGAGAGGAAATGAAAAGACACTTCTCTGAGCAAGACCAACAGATGGCCAACAGACACATGAAAAAATGCTCACCATCACTTATCTTTAGGGAAATCCAAATCAGAACAATAAGATATCATCTTATGCCAGGGAGAATGGCACATATTAAAAATACTAGAAATGATATGAGTTGGCATTGATGTGGTCAAAAGGAACTCTCATCCACTGCTGGTGGAAATGCTGCCTGGTCCAACCCCTGTGGAAAACAGTATGAGGATTTCTCATTAAACATAAATGTGAGCTGCCATATGACCCAGCAGTCCCTCTTTTGAGCATCCCCAGGACAGAAAAACATTCATTCAAAAGAATGTTGTATGCACACACCTATTCATTTCAACACTTAGCATAAAAGCCAAGACTTAAAATCAACCTAGATGTCCAACAACAGACAAGTGAATCATGAAGATGTGGTAAATATAGACAATGGGATTCTACATAGATGTAAGGAATGATGCAACTGTGCAATTTGCAGCAACATGGATGAAACAAGAATTTATTATGTTAAATGAAGCAAGCCAGAAGGAGAAGGATAAATACAGAATAATATCATTTATATGTTGTATTTAGAATAACTGCATGAAGAAACACAATGGTTTAAATGGTAGTTGTTTCAAACACCATTGGCTCCAGAGTGTCAAGGAGAAGGAAAGAAATTGTGTTTGAAAAGGAGACACACAAATATGAAAGGATGGGGGACAGGGCCAAGCAGTCTCAGTGCATTGGTAGTATTAAAAAAGAACAGAAATAGGGGCTGGAGAGATAGCATGGAGGTGGTGCATTTGCCTTGCATGCAGAAGGGCGGTGGTTCGAATTCCAGCATCCCATGTGGTTCCCCGAGCCTGCCAGGAGCCATTTTTGAGTGTATAACCAGGAGGAACCCCTGAGCACTGCTGAGTATGACCCAAAAACCAAAAGAAAAAAAAAGAACAGAAATAGACATACAAACCAAAGGCAAAAACAATGTAATCAAGACACCCAAACTTTAACAATCTAATCTTAAAATGAGTCTGTTATACTTGCAGGCTGGGGAGCAAAGGAGGTGGTATGGGATGCACCTGGGGAATATTGGTGGAGGGAAGTTGACAGTGGCAATGGCATTGACCCTGATTCATTATATGTCTGAAACCCATCTATGAAGGACTTTGTGAATCACAATAGTTTCAATAAATTTTTTTAATTTTGACTTGTTACAGTATGCTATGAATTTTAAGGACAACTCTGAAGAGTACAACTTATTCTCTGTTTTGAACAACTATGGTGAAATGGAAAAGGGTCATTGCACAGCCTATTGTAAGAAACATGGGTTTAAATTTGATGATCAATAAGGTTCAGAAATGTCCACCTCATCTGTGAAATCTCAACAGCTTATATTCTCTTTTATACTTCAAAGAGAACTACAGCAATGATTCACCTGTTTAGATTGAACAGGTGTTCAAATAACTGCTCTATAGATGCCTATAATAATATTGTAAAGCTTTTAACTATAGGAATAGGTACAGAATGTGCTTGGAAGCCATGGACTCCCACTACAGCGCTCACTTCAGAATTTTTAGTGTCATAATTATAATGTCTATAATTACTTTATTATCGTTTTGTTCACAGTGGTTCTTGGAGATATAAGGTGGACACTCTAGGTTCTCATTATAGTGCTATATTTTATTAGATTCCAAATACAGTGCTCATTATAATAATCTTGACAAATATTCTAATTTATTTATTTTTATTTGATTATTACTGCTAATATGATGTAATGTTTATGTCCACAGATATCAGTGGAATAGGCAACTGCATGCCATAAGCTCTTGGTGCAGTATTTATTTGCTACAAGTATTTATTGCAATTTATTTTATTTTCTTTTTTTTTTTTTTTTTTTTGGTTTTTGGGTCACACCCGGCAGTGCTCAGGGGTTACTCCTGGCTCCATGCTCAGAAATTGCTCCTGGCAGGCACGGTGGACCATATGGGGCACCAGGATTCGAACCGATGACCTTTTGCATGAAAGGCAAACGCTTTACTTCCATGCTATCTCCCAGGCCCCACAATTTATTTTTAATTCAAGCTAGTTTACTATTATAACATAATGCTTTCAGGAAAAAAACCTTATGCTAAGACCTGTTAGATGATACTTCATGATATAGACTCCTTTTACAGTGTTCATTACCATATTACTTAGTATCCTAAACTTGAAAATTATTGTTTTAAGGAAGTTCTATGCACAATCTAACCAAGTCTTTTTTTGGCAGTGTTTACCCTCAACAATGATTTTCTAAGAATTTGAACTGCTATCTGACCTGCTGACTTTATTTTTTAATGTTTTTAAACATCTTGATTACAAATATGATTGTAGTTGGGTTTCAGTCATAAAAAGAAAACCCACGTTCCCCAGTGCAATCTTCCCACTGCTAATGTCTCAAATTTCCCTCCTCCTCACTACCCTCGCCTGTATTTGAGACAGACTTTCTACTTCCTTCATTCAGTCAAATTGTTATGCTAGTTGTCAGTGTAGTTAATTCTCTAACTGCACTAACCACTCTTTGTGGTGAGCTTCATATCGTGAGTTGGACCTTCCAGCACTCATCTCTTTTGTCTCTGAGAATTACTGCAAGAATGTCTTTTATTTTTCTTAAAACCCAAAGATGAGTGAAACTATTCTGTGTCTATCTCTCTCCTCTGACTTATTTCACTCAGCATAATAGATTCCATGTCCATCCATGTATAGGAAAATTTCATGACTTAATCTCTCCTGACAACTGCATAGTATTCCATTGTGTATATGTACCACAGATTCTTTAACAATTCATCTGTTGAAGGGCATCTTGGTTGTTTTCAGAGTCTGGCTATTGTAAATAGCGCTGCAATGAATATAGGTTTTTTGTATTGTATTTTTGTTCCTAGGGTATATCCCTAGGAGTGGCATGGCTTGGCTTTATATTTTTAAGCACTTTGATATGTTCCACTTGGGTCAGTTTTTCAACTGCAACCTATAAATCAAAATTCATTGTCTATGTGTATGTGTTAGTGTGTGTGTAGTGGCCACCTCTATGTCTGTCTAATTTATGTATTTATTGTGCATAATATCTATGTTGTGTATAGTCCTTCCTCCTGTTTTATATATATATATATATATATATATATATATATATATATATAAACCCTTTTTCTTCTCTGCTGCTTACCACTTTACAAATCCTTTTCTTTCTTTCTTTTTTCTTTTTTGTTGGTTTTTTTAGGTCACACCCGGCCGCGTTCAGGGGTTACTCCTGGTTCATGCTCAGAAATCAGAAATCACTCCTGGCAAGCTCAGAGAACCATCTGGGATGCCAGAATTAGAACCACCATCCTTCTGCATGCAGGGCAAATGCCATACCTCCATGCTATCTCCCCAGCCCCCACAAATCCTTTTCTAATCCTTCTCTTGCTCACCCCTGATTTGTTATTTAACCCTTTTTACACTCAGTTCTTAATTCCTCAGGAACTGGACTGTTCCAACCACTCCAACCCACTGCCAGCCAGCTCCCAAAGCAAAAGGACAGCATCCCATCTTACCTCAGCCCAGGAAGAAGCTGCTGATTTTCTATGGATGCCCTTTTCTCCCACCTTCATTTGCTGAGGACTGTCACTCATTACAGGATTTGGCATTTGAAAGACCTCCAGCTCGAGGAAATTTTCTAATCCAGGCTGTTTTGAGCCATTTTCAGACTCCAGAAGACCACATCACAGGCTAAAGCTGTGCTCCGGATTTTATCCACCACCACCTCCACCACCACCACCTGGCCAAACTATTTCAAAAGACTTAAAGGAGATATGTGTGTTTCCTTTGTGTATTACTTTCGGTGTATTTCTATAGTAGATATAACTCTTATTTGTGTATTTCCTATGGAGATGTAGTCCTCTCATTTTTTGGATTTGTTTTGTAGGAAATTCTAGATTTTTCTCTTGGGTTCTGATGTATGTTAGAACCAGGTTATGGGGGCTGGAGAGATAACATGAAGGTAGGGCATTTGCATTACATGCAAAAGGATGGTGGTTCAAATCCCAGCATACCACATGGTCCCCCAAGCCTGCCATGAGCAATTTCTGATCATAGAGCCAGGAATAACCCCTGAGTGCTCCTTGGTATAAATCTCCATTCCCCCCAAAAAACAGGTTATGGGAATTATTTAGCTTGTTATTTTTACCCCCAAATGCACCAGTGGCATTCTTTCTGTATAGGCACATTAAAATGGGGAAATTTTATTCATAGAAAAAAGTTCATATCTTATAGGGATAGGAATTTTATTTTATTTCAGGGGTCCTTTTACTCTGAACATTTGCCATCGTAACTTGACTTAGACATCAGTCAATTGGACATAGACTGTTCACTTCTGAATCTTGCATCCATCTTTGAAACTGTCGTGGTTTTCTGCACCAGCACCAGGAATTGAACTTCTACAGGTACGGCTCTATTGCTGTCTTAGCACCAATTTTCTCCAGGGTGATTTCATATGACACCCTGAATACTTGGAAAAAGAAACAATTTGCTTTCATGGCTATTTTCCTGACTCTCCACCTAACAGTGAGATGAAACCAGGAGACATTTCATGACACCCATAGGATCTGTGCAAAAAAAAAAAAAAAAAAATCTCTAATTACTGAAGCCTGACAAAACAACCGTGAGTGAGAACTTTTCCTGGAACACTGAAGAAAGACTTTGGGTGTAGAAACTTAATTAATGCCAGGAACCTGTAATTGATCTTTTGGCAGGATGTTTCATGGGTAGGGATATCCTATTTTCAGGCCAAAGGTTTTTTTTCTTTCTATTTTCCCCAACTATGCAAAAGTGCCTATAAAAAAAAAAAGCCACCATTTTTTATCTTTTAGATAGGGCTCCTACCTTTTCTTTATAAAAACTTGGGACATAAATTACTTTGTATTACTTCATATTTCTGCTTTTTAAAACAAGAAGGTGGGCGGAAAAGAAAGGATGAGTGCTAGGGGCCAAGTTGTCTCAGGTGCATTGGTGGAGATAACAGAGGACAGAACCAAATATTCAAGCCAAAGTCAACAACAATAGAACCAAGAGACACAAAATGGGCCTGTTGTACTGGCAGACCAGGGGGCAAATGGTGGTAGTATAGAATGCACTCTGGGAGCATTGGTGGCGGGAGGTCAACACTCATGGTGGAATGGGCCCTGATTCATTGTATGTCTAAAATCCAACTATGAAGGACATAAATGTAAATCACAATGGTTTTAATAAAAGAAAATTTAAAAAATATCTCAAACGCTTTACAGAAGACTATTGAGTTAATAAATTAACTCAGTAAAGCTAGAAAAATACAGTTCTCCTTTATGAACCATGAATTACATATAAGAAAATTGGGAAAATAATCTCTTTTACATAGCAACAAAAATAAGTATTGAGCAATACATTCACTAAGGTGATAAAATAGTTGTTCATTTGAGAAAGGGGTTGGAGCATTCTATACTCAAGACCTATTCTTGGGTCTGAGCTCTGAAATGGTACATGGGGATACACTGGAACCACATGATCCTGGTGAATAAACAAGAAACTATCTCTCTAGTCTAAAAACTTTAAATGTAAATTTTAGTGAGATTGAGATTTATAGTTATTCATAGTTAAGTTCAAAACATATAAGTTTTTGTACCAATCAATAAAATTTTATAATTCAAACAAAAACATGCTCTGTATTCATAGATTGAAAGACTTATTATTAATAAAATTTTCATACTATCCATATTGATATCAGATTCCACAAAATCCTCATCAAAGTATTCCAATTGGGAATATTTTACAGAAATAGATAGCAATTCTAAATTTAATGGAACCACAAAAATATTAGGAATTGACAATATAATCTTTAATCTTGAAAAATAACAAAACTGAATATAGCACACATACCAATTTCAACACATATTTCAAAGCTACAGTAATTACAATAATATCAAGGTATTAATACAGACCAATGAGACATAGGATAGCCAAGAAATAAATCCACATGTTTATTTTCAACAAGTACCCATAATACACAATAGGGAAATGGCCATATTTGTAGCAAATGATACTGAAAAAAAAAAACTATACCCATATGTAAAGGAATAAAATTAAATCCTTGGAGCCTGGCGGTGACATGGAGTGGTGAGGTGTTGCTGGTACTAGCCTAGGACAGACCGTTTTTTTATCCCCTGGTGTCCCATATGGTTCCCCAAGCCAAGAGCAATTTCTGAGCGCATAGCCAAAAGTAAACCCAGAGCGTCACCGGGTGTGGCCCCAAAACCAAAAAAGAAAAGAAAGAAATTAAAATAATATTTTTATCTTCTACCATAAACAAATATCAATCTGAAGTGAATGAAGTAAAAAAAATACAGCCTATATTTAAAGAAAATATAGAGAAAAGCTTCAGGATTTTGATAACTATTTTATAAATATGGTATCAGAAACATAGTCAATATAGACAAAAATAGCCAAGTACAACTCTATAAGTCTAAAAATTTAGTGCAGCAAACTAATAACAAAAAGGGAAACCTACAGAATGGGATAAAATATTTGTAAATCCTATATTTGAAGTTTTTATACTAAATAAAAGGAACGTTAGAAAAAACGGAAAATTTTACAAAGGACATGGATAGACATTTGACTAAAAATGACATATAAATAAATAAAAGGCATATGCCTAAATTATCAACACCATTAATAACTGATAACTAAGAAAATATGAATCAAAATCATAGTGAGATAACATCTATCATTTGTGGGGATTATCTTAACACAAAAACCTAGAACAGTAACAACTATTAGAAATGTTGTGGGGGAAAAAAAGAAAAGTTGTGGAGTAATTCTAATTGTAATACTTGCAAATTGTAAGTGTGACAATGTAAAACGGTCTAGTTACTACCAAAATAACTATTATGTAGCTTCCTCAAAAACTCCAGGGGCTGAAGAGATAGCATGGAGGTAAGGCGTTTGCCTTTCATGCGAGAGGACTGTGGTTTGAATCCCTGCTTCCTTCCATAGAATTTAGGTTTCATTTGCTTTTCTCTTTCTAGTTCTTTGCTGTAAGTTTAGATTGTTTGAAAGTTTTCTGGTTTTCTGACATGAACTTTCCTGTTAGTACCAATTTTGCTGTGTCTAATATGTCCTGATACTTTATATATTCCATTTCTTGATTTCAGAAATTTATTTCCTCTTTGATTTTCTCTTTGCTTGGTAGTAGCACGAGCTTTAGTTTAAATCATGAGGTTTGTTTAGGTATCGTTTTATTGAAGATTTTTAGTGTCATAGCATTTTAATCCAAAAAGAACTCAATACAATTTCTTCAATATTCATGACTTTTTTAACATTTGTTTTATATTTCAACATTAGGTCTATCCACAAACATATTCTATGTATACTTGAAAAGATGATAGATAGATAGATAGATACATACATACATACATACATACATACATACATACATACATAGATAGATAGGGCTTCTCTTTTCTTATAAAAACTTGGGACATAAATTACTTTGTATTACTTCATATTTCTGCTTTTTTAAACAATAAAATCAAGAAGGTGGGCGGAAAAGAAAGGATGAGTGCTAGGGGCCAAGTTGTCTCAGGTGCATTGGTGGAGATAACAAAGGACAGAACCAAATATTCAAGCCAAAGTCAACAACAATAGAACCAAGAGACACAAAATGGGCCTGTTGTACTGGCAGACCAGGGGGCAAATGGTGGTAGTATAGAATGCACTCTGGGAGCATTGGTGGGGGGGAGGTCAACACTGATAGTGGAATTGGCCCTGATTCATTGTATGTCTAAAATCCAACTATGAAGGGCATAAATGTAAATCACAATGGTTTTAATAAAAGAAAATTTAAAAAATATCTCAAACATGGGGCCGGGTGGTGGCGCTGGAGGTAAGGTGCCTGCACTAACCTAGGACAGACCGCGGTTCGATCTCCTGGTTCCCCATATGGTCCCCCGTGCCTGCCAGGAGCAACTTCTGAGCGAATAGCCAGGAGTAACCCCTGAGCGTCATCCGGTGTGACCCAAAAACCAAAAAAAAAAAAAATATATCTCAAACACTTTACAGAAGACTATTGAGTTAATAAATTAACTCAGTAAAGCAAAAAAAAAAAAAAATACAGTTAGTTCTCCTCTATGAACCATGAATTACATATAAGAAAATTGGGGAAGTAATCTCATTTACATAGCAACAAAAATAAGTGTTGAGCAATACATTTACTAAGGTGATAAAATAGTTGTTCATTTGGGAAGGGGGTTGGAGCATTCTCAGGGTTATACTCAAGATCTATTCTTGGCTCTGAGGTCTGAAATGGTACATAGGGGTGCACTGGAACCACATGGCCCTGGTGAATAAACAAGAAACTATCTCTCTAGTATAAAAACTTTAAATGTAAATTTTAGTAAAGCTGTGATTTAGTTATTCATAGTTAAGTTTTAAACATATAAGTTTTTGTACCAATCAATAAAAATGTTTTTATAATTCAAACAAAAACATGCTCTGTATTCATAGATTGAAAGACTTATTATTAATAAAATTTTCATACTATCCATATTGATCTCAGATTCCACAAAATCCTCATCAAAATATTCCAATTGGGAATATTTTACAGAAATAGAAAGCAATTCTAAATTTAATGGAGTCACAAAAATATTAGGAATTGACGATATAATCTTCAATCTTGAAAAATAACAAAACTGAATATAGCACACATACCAATTTCAACACATATTTCAAAACTACAGTAATTACAATAATATCAAGGTATTAATACAGACCAATGAGACATAGGATAGCCAAGAAATAAATCCACATGTTTATTTTCAACAAGTACCCATAATACACAATAGGGAAATGGCCATATTTGCAGCAAATGATACTAGAAAAAAAAACTATACCCATATGCAAAGGAATAAAATTAAATCCTTGGAGCCTGGCGGTGACATGGAGTAGTGAGGTGTTTACCTTGCTGGCACTAGCCTAGGACAGACCGTGGTTTTATCCCCTGGTGTTCCATATGGTCCCCCTAGCCAAGAGCAATTTGAGCGCATAGCCAAAAATAAACCCAGAGCGTCACCGGGTGTGGCCCCAAAACCAAAAAATAAAAGAAAGGAATTAAAATAATATTTTTATCTTCTACCATAAACAAAAATCAATCTGAAGTGAATGAAGTAAAAAAAAAATACAACCTAAATTTAAAGAAAATATAGAAGAAAAGTCTCAGGATCTTGAAAACTATTTTATAAATATGGTATCAGAAACATAGTCAATATAGACAAAAATAGCCAAGTATAACTCTATAAGTCTAAAAATTTAGTGCAGCAAACCAATAGCAAAAAGGGAAACCTACAGAATGGGATAAAATATTTGTAAATCCTATATTTGAAGTTTTTATACTAAATAAAAGGAACGTTAGAAAGAACGGAAAATTTTGCAAAGGACATGGGTAGACATTTGACTAAAAATGACATATAAATAAATAACAGGCATATGCCTAAGTTACCAACACAACTAATAACTAAGAAAATATGAATCAAAATCATAGTGAGATAACATCTATCATTGGTGGGGATTATCTTAACACAAAAACCTAGAACAGTAACAACTATTAGAAAAGTTGTGGGGGAAAAAAAGAAAAGTTGTGGAGCAATTGTAATACTTGCAAATTGTCTGTGGGACAATGTAAAATGGTCCAGTTACTACCAAAATAACCATTATGTAGCTTCCTCAAAAATAAAACTCCAGGAGCTGGAGAGATAGCATGGAGGTAAAGCGTTTACCTTTCATGCTGAAGGACTGTGGTTCGAATCCTTGCATCCCATAGGGTCCTCTGAGCCTTCCAGGAGCAATTTCTAAGTGTAGAGCCCGGAGTAACCTCTGAGCGCTGCCTGGTGTGACACAAAAATGAAACTCTAAAAGATGTTTGCATCTCTAGGTTCATTAGAATATTGGTCTGCTATTTTCCTCTTTTGTATTATCAGTAGTTTTTACCTCCTACAAAACTGTTTGGAAGTATTTCTACCTTTCAAATTTTGGGGGGGGGGGGAAGCTTGAAATGTCAGGTAATAGATTATCTCTGAAAGTTTAGTTGAACTTAAATTTTGTTTATCCATTTGAAGAACCAACTTCAAATTTTGTTGATCCGTTGTATTATATTTCAGTTCTTTCCAGTTATTTCTGCTACGGGTTTTTTTTTTTTTTCATCCTATGCTTCCTTCCATAGAATTTAGGTTTCATTTGCTTTTCTCTTTCTAGTTCTTTGCTGCTCTGCTGTAACTTAGATTGTTTGAAAGTTTTCTGATTTTCTGTCATGAACTTTCCTGTTACTACCAATTTTGCTGTGTTTCATATGTTCTGATACCTTATATATTCCATTTTCTTGATTTCAGAAATGTATTTCCTCTTTGATTTTCTCTTTGCCTGGTAGTAGCATGAGCTTTAGTTTAAATCATGAGGTTTGTTTAGGTATCTTTTCATTGAAGAATTTTAGTGTTATAGCATTGTAATCCAAAAAAGAACTCAATACAATTTCTTCAATATTCATGATTTTTTTTTAACACTTGCTTTATATTTCAACATTAGGTCTATCCACAAACATATTCTATGTGTACTTGAAAAGATAATGCACTCAACTTTAGGTATTCAAAAACCATGTAAAGAATGCTTTAAATCCTTCTAGTCCACCCCCTAATTAATAGCATTGTTGTTTCCTTGTTGATTTTTTGTTTGGTTGATCTGTCATCGATTGTTAAGAGTAAGCTATTAAAGTTCTCTGCTACTACTGTGTCACTTGCTGGTACATTTTTTCAAGTCTGGTAAGAGTTGTCTTTTATTCTTAATGGTCCTTAATTCAATGTACTTCGTATATGTATGTTAATGAATGTTAAATTTCATTGAACCCTTCAAATTTATATAATGTCAATACCTATCTCTTGTTACCTTTAATGGCTTGAAGTTGGCTCTATCTGCTATAATTATAACCACACGTGATTTTTATGTGGCTTTGCTTATATGATTGTTTTCCATCTTTATATTTTAAGCCTTTTCATTATCAAAGTTTGTCAGTCTCATATAGAAAAAATAACATTAATTATGTTTTTTGGAGTTGAATTTTTTAATTAAATTTCTTTAGTTCAGGCACCATGGTTTACAGAATTGCTTATAAGAGTTATTTCTGGCATTTACTTCCAACACCATCCCCTACATCCTTTTCACCAATTTCCCAACCAATTCCCCTTGGCAGATATGAATGATTTGCGTAAAATTTGTGGTATAACTAAATGTAATGGAATTATTGAAAAAAAAACTTAATTAAAAGAATATTTATGAAAATTATCATATCTTTCAATAGAGTCGTTATATCATTATCTGAAAGTTTACTATATGCTGTTTATTGCTAGTTGAGTTTTCTGTTGTTGGTTTTGTTTGTTGAACTTATATGACTTCTATGATAATTTCACATCTAATTTGGCGTGAAATACTTGAGTCAGCATTAAAATTACAATTACTGCGGCTGCATAAACAGATGCACAGTCCAGGAATTTGAGGATCTACTGAGACCCATGAGGTCATATGACAGTGGTGGGTCATGGGCATTGCTGCCAGAAGTTCTGGAAGTACAGAAGCATGGGAGGAAAGAGCCCACCCTGACTCCAAACAGTCTCTGGAGATGTAATCCACAAAACTTGTATATCTAAAGTTTTTGATGACTAGGAGCTGTTGCAGAGATTAGCAGCAAAGTGGTGAATTTGGACCATTCGTTGTAGATTGGGGTCTATCTGTGCAGCTCCTGGGAGAGCCCAGTGTAATCAGCTGTGTGGCTAGAATATCCATGAGCAATCATTATGTTTTTAAAATAATTATCTTTGGAATATGCACAGAAAATTAATGAATAAATTGCAGTGCCCATTATTGTTTCAAAATAAGTCATGGTAGAGAAAGTAGTGAGAGTTTAGATAAATAATATTTGACTATTCAGAAATGTTAAATCAGGATTGCTGCATAAGGGTTCAACATATTATTTTCACTTCATCACAAAACGGAAATATTCCATACTAAAATGTTTTGGTTAAGTCCTGGAGATATAGTATATCAGGTAGGGTGTTTGTCTTGTATGCAGCCAACCTGGTTCAGTCCTAACATCCTAAATGGTTCCTCCAGCACCACCAGGAGTAATTTATGAGTTCAGAACCATAAGTTATCTTGAGCATTGCTAAGTGTGCTCTTCCTCCAAATATAAAGTTTTGGCTAAACTGTACTATAAATCTATATCATCAGTATATACAATTATTTTGCTTAACATATATGTCTGTTTTTGTGGTTTTTTTCAGGGGTCTCATCTAAGTTGGCTGCATACAAATAAGTATGCTACCCACAATACTATCACTCTAACGTCAACATATGTGCCTTGATCATTCTATTTTATTACTTAATGTGTGGAATATCCACTGTCAGATCTAAGTAAATGAAAATAAGAAATTAAAGACTTGCCAAATCTGTGTTGCCCCAGTAAAGACTGTTGTTCCATATTTCAAACTAAATTAAATGAACTTTTTGAAATTTAAGATAAGAGGCAAGCATCTTTTACTGTACCCTTCTGATTCCCTAATGAGTCTCAGTACAATTGTCCCAAGTTAATTAATATCAACTATTACATGCAGGTGTTAAATTTTCATATTGGCTCTATGGATATAATAACTCCTTTTAGTAGCTCATGAAATAAAGTCTATGGTCATAGAAAATTCCATAGTACTGGTAACTTCCTTGGGTTTTATTCTTCAATCCTAACATATTTTTTTGCTCCTATGTATAACTGATATGGTGATATTCAAGCACAAGCTCTCCCACACCCATTTGTGTCAATCATGAGTAGAGTTATTTTGTGTAAATATAATTAGCTATGCCTTACATACTAGAAGTTATATAATATGAAAAAAATTAAAAGAAGAAAAGCATGAAGGGGAGAAAGAAGAACAGGAAGGATATGCAAGAAAGGGAAGAAATGAAGTAAAGAAAGAAGGTAAGAAAAGGGGAAGGAAAAAGAAGGGAAGGTAAAAAAAAAGAAGGAAAAAAATAAGGCCTCCCAATTCTTACCACAGGCTGTGTTCCTCACACGGACTGTATAGAAAAAGGAGGTACAGCAAACGCACCCTATATACACTTCAACCCAGACCCTTGCCTGGTCTGGATTGGAAATTGGGGACAAAAAAAAAAAAGAAGGGAAGGTAATTATTATAAATTATATATATAATTTTCAATTAATCATCTATTAAAGATTTACCAGTCATTTTTAGTATTTATGGCACAAAGCATCAATGGAAGATTTCCCTGTACTAGTTTGTAAAGATATTCTTTATTTCAAAGTCATATGTGCTCACTGAGGAACTTGAATATAAGAAATAGATTGTTTATTATATAATCAAAAATGTACATATGATTACTCACCATTATACTAAAGCACTATGATGGTAGCTTTTTAAACCAGTATATCCTAAAGCATCATTTTGGGGGGTGGTCACACCCAGCGTTGTGCAGGGGTTACTCCTGGCTCTGAGCTCAGAAATCGCTCCTGGCTCAAGGGACCATATGGCATGCTGGGGATTGAACCCACATCCATCCAGGGTCAGCCTCATGCAAGGCAAATGCCCTACAATGTGCTACCACTCCAGTCCTAAAGCAACAGTTTTGAAGATGTTGAGAAATGATACCTTAAAATCTAACCATCTAAGTTTAGGGGATACTTAAGAAATGTTTATTTAGTAATAATAATCTTAGTGCTTTCACACTCAAGAGTGATTCCTAAGTACAGAGCCATGAGTAAACTCTGTACATCATCAGGTATGGCCCAGAAAAAAAAAAAAGACAAGAGAAAAAAGAAGAAGAGAATTAGGAGAAGAAAAGAGGAAAAATGATGGGAATAAGGAAGAGGAAGAGAAGGAGAATAATGAGGAAGAAGAGGAGAAAGAAGAGGATTAAATAAGATATAGAGAAGTAAGAAAAAAGAAGCAGAAGAAGGGGAAAAAGGAGGAAGAGGTTGAAGAGAAGGTAGAGAAAGAGAATCTTTGTAAATGGTCTACTCAAATTCCAGGATTTGGATTCAACAATTGTGGAAGAAAGAACACAATCCTTGAATAATTTCTGGGCTCCCAAGAAAAGACAGTGTCTGGAACTCCAGGAAACATCGTCTGCACTCAGTCATTTGGCCAATCAACAAATACCCATAAGAATTCTGGTGTGGGACAGGAGCAAATCGTGTGCTGCAAGTGGCTAACCTAAATTTGACCCCCCCCCCTGTACTCTATATAGTCCCCCAAGTCTTCCAGTAATGATCCCTAAGTACGGAGTGAAAACTAAACCCTAATCACCACCTGTGTGGCCTAAAACAAATTAAAAGAAAACAAAAAGAAAAAAATCCTTGTGTTTCATGATTTGACAATCAAAAAACATGATCAAATTTGTTTTGACAATGTTTTTTTTTTTTTTACAAACCAACTCAAGGCAAAAGTGAATAATTTCCTGGGTATCCTAGAGCATAAGCCCCAACTTTCTCCATGTCCCCAGCACTCCAAAATATATGGAATGCCCGTATTTTTAAGATACAAAATTATTTCTGAAAACACAGTGAGAACCAGGAATTCCAAATGAGAGGGTGAATATGCAGGAAAGAAAGCCAGTACTCCAGTGGGCTCTGCACTGCAAGTAAATTCCCCAAGTGTCATGAGAGACCAAGGACTAGATCCTATCTTTTCACTATCTCTATGAGATCCTATCTTGTCACTATCACTATGAGACTTGAAAACTTCAGAGCTGAGATTAGCCAAGGAAAATGGAATGACTGGATGTTATGGAATGTTATGACTGGATGAAATTTAAACTTGACATAACAGGGGGAAAAAGTCAGAATTTACTTACATTGCATTGTTGACAACCAGGGAATCAGGAAAGAACAATGTCCTGTGATGTTCATTAAAATGAACTATTGAAAATTAAGTTATAGTTTTAACCCAATCAAGACATTTGAAAGTACTGCAACTTGGATACAAGTTCTGTGGGGGTGAAGGAGGGGGAATGAGGGTTGATTTAATCACAGCTTTATTCACCACACTTGGCACTTGCAGGCTTCAGCAGTTTCCAAAAATTAATAGTCACATGCTTAATAGCTTAGAATATATTCCAAGAATAAAAACAATCCCAAAGACAGTTTAGGCGATGGTTGCCATTATAAGATAAAACTTGGCCGACGTGACTATTTTCAGTGAAAACATTATTTAGATGTATAGGATATTTTTGGTAAACAAGAACTGATTCAAATATAGGCATATTACTTTAAAAAGGTGGGTGTTTAGGGTGATAACAAATTCTAATTTTGATTTAGCAGTAATTTTCCTTGAAATTGTACTCTTTGTTTCAGATATCTTCTAATTCTCCTCACAATAGAAAAAGCATCAAGAAAAACCAGGTAATAAAAGAAGAGAGTCTGCAACTGTCTGGGTCATGCAGCCTCCACTGTCTCTCAAGCAGATATCTTTGCATTTTTACCAGCATTACTCTTAATCTCATTTTTCATTCCCATCTTGCAACTTTATGCCTTCCTATTGATCTTAGTTCTGCTGTTTGGAGACACCAATGAGAAATGCTGAGAACATTCAATAAATAAAAAATGTCCATCCACCCTGTACGTGACTCCTCTTTAGACATCTTGCAAGTAAAATAGTGTTTTTCTACTTCCTGCTCATTGTTGAGACCAAAGTCTATGTATGCTGTGCATGTGGAATTAACTCCAAGGGAAGGACTAAAAGGTTCTAAATTTCAAATCTCAGTTCAGTTCCTGAAGCTCAATATTGTCTTAGTGAAGTTGCCTCCTATAATTATTGATTGCCTTGCACACACTGAAATTGGAGTCACATTTACAAATATTTTAGTTTACATGGTAAAATTTGCAATTTTTTCTGAGAAATGCATTTATTTGCATTACTGCCATAAAAGAAGCTGTTTAGGGATGAAAATAACCTCCTTACAGCACAGATTGGTGAGTTAGAATTTTAGAAATCTTGGCATATTAGTGCACATTATATTCAGATGGCCCCTTGTTTAAAAGTTTTATAAAAACTACCTGAGACATGTGGTATTTTTTTAATCAAACAGATGAACTAATTCGGGAATCAAAATATGTCCTTTGTATCTCTACTTTAGAAAACTGAACAGGATGAAAACATCCTGACCTAAAATAAAATTAAGAAGTGTGAGTTCTGGGGTTTATTTCTCAAGCAGTGTGGGTTTAATTAGACTTACCCAAGGTCTCATTCTATTATCTGTGTAAATAAAGGGCTGGCATATTATTTTCACTATAACTGATACTTTTCAAAGCTTCATGGGCGAAATGTGAGGGTATGTTTTTATTAAGCACCTGGCTGCATTTGGTGAAAATTTTTATCTGTCTCTCTTTTCTCATTTCCAAGTTTAAAAGTATTAACAAGTATTTTGTGAAAGGGGAGCAGAAAATTGAGAAAAAAAACACAAAGAGGGATGAATGCAATAAGAGAAATAGCTACATTATAATAACTATCATAACAATGTGAATGAATGAGTCAAGTAGAAACCTATCTAGAGTACAGGTAGGGGTGGGGTGGGGAGGAGGGAGAGTTGGAACATTGGTGATGGGAATGTTGCACCGGTGAAGGGAGGTGTTCTTTACATGACTGAAACCCAACTATAATCATATTTGTAATCAAGGTGTTTAAATAAAGATATCAATAAAAATAAAGTTGAGCGGTTGCATAGTGAAGCTATCTCAACTCGGTTTTTTAAGATCTGAGAAACTAAACTAAGAAAACATACTACTCACCCTAAAAATACAAAACAAAAATGTTTTTTGCTCATATCATGAAAAATCTAGCTATATACTGAACTGTATTCACTCCTTCTTCATATGTTGAAAACCTGTATCTGAGACTATGACTAACTGGAGACAATGTCCAGAGAAGTAACAGCAAGCTGAAGCTCAAGCTTGGAGCTAAGTAGCAAAATTGAAAATGGAAGTTAATCCTATTATGAACTTGACCAGGATAAGATCTGAGTTTGAGATTTTTCAGAACCGGAGAGTTCCAAAGATATAGATTTCATTACATATTAATGTTTCTCATGGAAAGAGAAATAGAAAGTTGGGAATGTTGTTTCTAATTAAATTTAGTGCTCATGAACCATCACAAAACTGAATTTTGTGGGGTGATTTTTTTTTGGTATTGTTGTCATTTTGAAGCCATACCCATGGTGCTCAGAATTTACCCCTAGTGGTGCTCTGGGGACCATATGGAGTACAGGAATAGTGGCATACGTGGTAAGCACCCTATCCACTCTCTAATACCCGAATTGAGTTTTATATCAACTTATTTTTATGTGGAAGATATAGGAAAAGAAATTTAAATTTGCTTGCTTTTAAGTCAAACATCCAGATTTTAAGTGTGCCTAAGATCTGTCCTAGGTGAAAGCTAAGCATATCCTTCTAGTTGGTAAGAGAATATTTATGGTACCAAGTTAGGAAGACCCCAAAGCAGTGTAGATAAGAGCCTCTTGTCCAAAAAAAGAGGGATTTTTCTTGGCACCCTGTCAGATCCTAGATCAGAACCCAAGCTATTACTGAGATACTGTCCAGGAGAAAAGGGACGGACATCTCATTAGGAATCTAGATTCCCCAGATCTGCCTTTAGTCTCAAGAGGGACTTCCACAGACATTAACTCTAGAGAAAATTTCTCAATCTCTGTATCACTGACATATGAGCCTGGGAAAGTCTTTGTGGTGAGTGGCCAACCAAGTATTGGAGAATATCTCATAGCAATATTTCATAGGTCTCTACCAGTTGAAGGCCAAAAAACTCATGTTATGACAATGAAAAATATCTCAAAGCATTGCCAAATTCCACCAGTGGAACAGGGTAAAACTGCTCTTACCTAAGAACTACTTACCTGGAGTCATAGAAAATAGAATCAAGGAAGAGGTCAGTCACAGGCAAAGGGACTCCCACTTGATGGTTGTTAACCTTTTGAGTGTCTCAGTAATTTTACAGAATGAATTTAGCAAGGAATTTTTTAACTTGCTATGAAAAATACAGTTAGCTAAAAATATCAATAGGCATACTTGCACTTCAAAAAACCCTCTGCTCCATCCTCAAGCCCAAGAATAAATGCTCCAGACTAAAATGTTAATCCTTTATATCAACATTTATTTTTCATACAGGACTTTCCCAAGAAACAAAGCAAAACCCAAATTAAGAGCACTGAAACTGTAGACATTCAAATATAGACATGTTGACAAGCTAGAGATACCTTCTCTTAAAATAACCAGTCTAGTCACAACATGTTTCAGCACAATTTTAGGACTCATAAACTCTCCCCTCTTTTCTCTCTTCTTGGGAACCTCCTCCCATTGCTTCATTTCCCAGCTTCCCTGAATCTCTTTTCTTCCTGAATCAGAAAAAAAGTAATAGCTTCAACTCACTCACACCATCTTCCCAATATAGAATGAATATTTTATTATTTCCCTTATACAGGTGAGGAAACAGAAATAAAGTGATCTTTCAAAGTTACACTGAAGAACAGAACCCAAGAGTCAAACCTAGATGGCTGGTTTAAATTCTTGAACCTTCTAGCTTCCAAACTGCATGCAAATCCTTTACATAGCAAAAATGACAGATGTTTAAAATTTTTTGCAGGATATATGCTCATGGCAGTCAATAATATAGACATCTAGCTAATGTCTTTTCCTCTTGTCCCTCTCTCCCTTATCCCATCTCTTGAACATGAACCTTTGCCTCCTCTGAGCATTCTCAATTCACATGATTCAGGCATTATTACCAGCTTCTCAATGTTTGTCCAAGAACCATATGAAGATAAATTGCTAGTATCCCTTATCAAAATTGAGAACTTGGGAATGGAGAGCTAGTATAGCAAGTAAACAGTTTGCCTTGCACACCGGGATTCAATGACTGGGATTCAATCTGTGACACTCCATACAGTCTCCTGGACACTGCCAGAAACAACACCTGAGCACAGTCAGGAATAAGTCCTAACTATAGCCAGAAGTGGCCAAAATTGGAGTGGAGAAAAATGGAAAGTTCTTGAGACCAATCAGAGTTCCACTAAATTTAAATCTCTGGATGATTCCCAAGATTTTACTGAACAATGTTCTATGATCCTTCTCTGTCACTTCTCTCTCTCCCTTTCACACACAAACACACACACACACACACACGCACACGCACAAAACACACACACACACACACACACACCTTTGCGCTCAAATGACTCATTGGTAATGGATTTGTACAACTAGTAAGAGTTGGTTAGGTCACAGTTGAAGTTTCAAAAGAGCCATCTTTGCCTTGAAGCTCTATTTCTACCCTGGTCTTACTCAGTGTTCTCCTAACTACAAATAGTTCAATACATGAAAAATAAGGAAGCAGTATGGATAAAGGCAATTTTATTAGAACACAAATTTCAATGACCCTCATGTTCACTGACAATGTAAAGTATTATTTTCCATGGGTGTTTCTTAAGTGAATAAAAATGCCAAATGAATAATCATATCAGATCAATGTCCCAAACAAGAAAAGCATCTCTGAGATTTACCCCAGTTTTCTGATTAACTCAAGTCTGTGTCTTAACAATCATCTTAAAAGCAAAGCAGCCTATAAGTTATTGAATCCCACATCTGGCATGGTTACATTGAGTGTGCATTCTTTTTATAAAATATAGTTAATAAGAGCTTCCAATGGGCTAATCAATGGCAATTTACATGAGTTTTGCCGTGACTATGGACCCTGATTAGATGATTTCTTCATCCACCAACTCATAAACTACCAAACCTCTCGACCAAGTTTAGAATCACTCTCAACCAATCCAAAGCTAATAAAAGTCTTTGAATCTTACTCAGACATTTAATCAGACATTATCTCTGAATTAACTTCTATTCAAGCTGCCAATGGCAGGAGTTCTAGCTGATACATTTTTGGTAAGTCATGGATGCTACTCTAAAGAATAACTAACCAAAAAATAAAGGAGGCTACTGCCTCTTTCTCCTCGGCAGAAAAATTCTAATTACTTGCCTCTTCTTTCATGCTTGGAAAGTGCATAAGCTCTTTCAGCTGAGGGGCTCCAGTGTCATTTCCCAGCAGGAATTGCATGCCAGTACTGCTTCTTAGTTACAAGCAAGTTTCACTGTTTTCCCCAAATGAAAATAAAATAGTCTAGTGGTAGAACAGAATGAGAGGCGCGAGATTTCATTTGAGTGCCTGATAACAACTTTTAAAGAGAAAAATTATCTTCCCCACACTCTGCATGTTTCATTCGGCAATCTAAAACAAGTGATGCCTATACTCTCCACTTACTTCCTGCACAGATATGTGACCGATGACACTAAAGCCCTCATCTTCAACTTTCCAAGGTGTTCTGTGTTTCCACAAACGGCCCAGTTCATTGCTATTCTCTTTCTTTCGAAAAAAAAAATTGCTTAGAAATTCCCTAAGTATTGGGCCAGAGAGATAGCATGGAGGTAGCGCATTTGCCTTTCATGCAGAAGGTCGTTGGTTCAAATCCCGG
>PVKC010007272.1:0-29765 GCA_004027635.1 Crocidura indochinensis
CATGCTCAGAAATTGCTCCTGGCAGGCACGGGGGACCATACGGGGCACCTGGATTCGAACCGATGACCTTTTGCATGAAAGGCAAACGCCTTACCTCCATGCTATCTCCCGGGCCCCGCTCTTTACACTTTTAATTTGGCTCTTCTGTGTGCTGGGGGGGCCGCTCCAGGAGTCAGGACTCTGCTCCTTGTCTCTGCCTGTGGCTCTCAAAATAAATTTCAATCGTGGTTTTGGCGAGATTTGGCTCAGTTGGAAAAAAAGGTTGCCGACCACTGATAGTGTATCAGGGAGAAACTCAGTTTCGGTTTCTAAAACTAGCCCATCTGCCTGATGGTTTATTTTACTAGTGAGTAGAGAGCTTGAGGTGGAATTTTCCTGAATCTGTTTAAGTCTCTTCAATTTTGTCTGGATTGTTTTCTGTATCGGCATTGTTTTCAAGCCAGTGTTTCCCCAGTTTCTTAGGATTGGGGCATGGGACTTCCACTTTAAATCAGAATAATAAGATTTTAAAATATATAAATAAAACTAAAGCTAGGGATCTGAGCGGTGGCACAAACCTTAAGGCGTCTGTCTTGAGTGCGCTAGCCTAGGACGGACCTTGGTTCGATTCCCTGGTGTCCCGTATAGTCCCCCAAGCCAGGAGTGATTTCTGAGCACATAGCCAGGAGTAACCCCTCAGCGTCAACAGGTGTGGCCCAAAACCCAAAAACAAAAACAAAAACAAAAAAGCTAAAGCCAGGTGGATATAGTAATATATCTTTTTAATTCATTTATTTGGTACCAGAATGTACAAAATGTGATTTGCTAAATATTCAAAAGTAAATGCTCCTTGTGCCAAATTAGTAAGAGCTTGCTGATTATATAAAAACTTTTTTGAACTTTTGGAAAATTATTTCAAAAAACTTTGAAAAAAATAAAATTATATTTTAAATGCAATTTTTCTCCCCATTTCTATATCTTTAGACAGACATGATAGGTGGAAGGAGAGAAAAGATACAGAGAATAAAATGTATAGGAGTGGGGATTGGGGATATGGGTGGATGGATAAAGTCATTATTGTCTGGTATTTGCAAGTTGGATGTAAACCCTAATTCCTTTAATTGCATAAAGTGTAACCATTTTTAATTTTAGGTGAAGGGCAGTAAAGTAGGGCAAAATTAAGCAATTCAGTATTTAGTTTTCCAATTATTGAACATTGGTTACCCTCTAGCAATTCTAGTCCTGACTTGTTCAAGATGTTGGCAAAAACTGGAAAAGAAAGCTGAAAGCAAAATTTGAAAAATAATACGATAATAATGTTAGTTTTCAATAATATAGTTATACAATAACATACTATAAGCACATCATACTCAACACAATAAAACATGTAGAATGACATAATTTAATGACCTAGTTATAGAGACCAAGTCATTTAGTAATTTTAGAATCTCTGAATTAAATGTACACATTTAATTCTACATTAATGAGACATTTTTCTATGCATAAAACATGTTTTTACATATCTGTACATTTTATAATTATCAAAATACTGTCTTTGCGTTAAATGATTAAGACCTAATAAAAGGGGCCCAGTAATGAACTTTTCTATGATTTACACAGTTTATAAAACTATGCAAAATAGGTTTATCTTTCTTCAAAGTTTTTTTAAACAGTGTTAAAAGTATATGGGAAAAATGTATACAGGGATAGTGAAAAAAGGTTGAGTTCTGGAAGGCAGATTCACTTAATCTTAGATTTCCAATTTTGGATGAGGCGAAAGCAATCACAAGCCATCAAATGTTTTGCATGTAAAGGCTCTGAGATTAATCTGGCATGGCATAACATCTCTACTACCACGCACTTCTCTGTGGCCTTTAGAATCCTGTGCTATATTCGGTCACCATCAGTATGTCATTGCTGGATCTCATTATTGAACAATTTGGTTTGATTGGCTTTGACCAAGTATCCTGAGGAGTGAGTCTTTAAACCCTAAGCATTGTTTTGAAGGTCCCCCTCAAAACTGACTCAAAAGTAGTGGGGATATTTACATAATGTCTATTACATAATAAATGATCTGAATTAGTCTTAAGATATAAATACTAATATAACCAACTTTTGTCTCCAAAGCCCACCTGGTACTGAAGCAATGCACTTTTATATAGATAGCAGTACATTATTAACACAGTGATAAGACTATCATAAAAATATTGAAAAAAATAAGTCATGCCATGAATCCTGCATTAAATTGCTTGAGAAAGACTTATAGTGAAATTTTAGCTAAAAACTGTTAATAAATTAAAGGAAAATTGCTAAGTATACTGCAGTTAGAAAAAAGACATTCATTACTGGCAGAGGACATTTTATCTGACATAAGACATTTTATCTCACAGAGGAATAAAATACAAATAAAGTTTGGAAAACAAATGTTACTTTTCAGTCATGTTATAGTGACAAAGCTGGAACCAGCTGGAGATGTGGCTAAAAATGAAATATGGGATGTATAGTTTAATGTTCTGTAAAAGATTAAACATTCTCTTATGGGTCATGAAGATCTTAGAAATGTTTAAAGCAGTTGTTTAATAAGCCCAAATCTACCTAAGCTGTTAATTTCCCTATTTAATTTGATACATTTAGATTTTTCCCCAAAATAACCAATTTTCTTTCTTAAGAGGAAATAAATATTAAAATGTAAATAATTTTTCGCCTCAATAAATATTCTTTGAATTTTCAAGAAAAAGATTATATAAAAAAGAATGAGTTGATACCCATATAAATTTCCATCAAATGAAGCTCTCGTTGAATCAGTAGTTCTTCTAAATATATCTTTTAAGAGATAAAGTAAAATATTTTAAAATCAATTTAGATAATAAAAACAAGCAACTAAACTTATAAGTTAGTGAACATTTTGAAATAAACTTTCTAAAAATAGGTTGTGGTATGTTTCTATGTATAATTATTTAATAAGTTGTGTATAACTCTAGGGAAATTATTTCAGAGTTTTAAAAATATCAGGGCATACAAAAGTTGTACTTTGGGTTTCTGTGTGAATAGAATGGTGTGTGGTCCTATCCACAACCAAGATCATCAGCAGCTAATCCTCTTGTCTCTCAGAGAACAGAAATCTCATTGTTACAGTTCTTCACTGGAAACAGCTGGGCCACCTTTTCTGGCTTAGTTGGCAGGACTGGCAGCTGCAGTCACCACATCACAAAAATCACCAGTAAAGCTTATTTTGATTGCTAACTTCTGCTGCATTTGAGGTACTCCGAAAAAACAATTGCTTTTCTATATGTTGTAGCAGAATTTTTCCATGCACCACTTCACCCAGCAAAATATTTGGGCTATAGGTCTTCTTTCCATGGTAAAAATGCAAACTTTCTTCAACTCTGGAAAAAATTACTCTCTGAGATTTGTTTCTAGAGTTTTGAACCAGAAAACAAAATTCCTTTCTTTTCTGTGTTATTGTTTTTTTTTCAGTGGTGTTTATCATTCTCTGGAGAGCATTTTTGGCATTTTTAACATACCCTGAAAATCTGTAATGAGTTTGTGGCAGTTTAGGACATAGGGAAATGATGAACTTTTTCCTATGAAGCATGGTAATTGCCTTTTTTGTGTCAGCACGATAAAAGAAAAGATAGAGAGAGAAGACAGTCCTAATAAGAAGAGATCCAGAATTGCTATGGTAGTTTATATACATATGATGCTTTAAATCAATGCAATGAATGATTTAATGGATAAACTGTATTTATTCACCATAAAAATCCATATGTTACTGATGTACTCATTTTGAAAAATAACATAATAGTTAACACTATTGTAATCACCTCACCTAAACTTTGTTAAAATTATTTTTAATTTTCAACAAGCACAGATCCTGACGGCATTTTAGCATATTTTAACTGTATTTACTTTACTTAACTAGATAGCTTCCAGTTCTGTCCAGTTTCAGCAAGTAATTTGATTTCATTGTTCCTTGAAGCTGCATGGTGTTTTACTTCATAATACATTCACCTGTCCTTAAAAACCAAGGTTGATTCCATATCTTACCTATTGTACTGCAGCAAATAATTATGTACATTGTTCTTTTGGATAAAATGTGCCCTGAGTGTAGACATAAAGAAGTGGAATTTCTGGGTAGTAAGCAGTTTTATTTTTATTTTATTGAGAAGTCTCCATACTGTTTGCTATCGAAGTTAAACTAGACAACATTTCCATCAGTCTGCATAAGTTTTTCTGTATACTTTTCTGTTGTTGATCTTTGTGAGCGCCTTATGTGTATTGGATATTAATTTTTATATCATGTATTGAAAGTGAATATTTTCCCCATTCAGTTAGCTGTCTTTTAGTTTTAACTAGCATTTTCTTTTTCCATACATAAACTCTAATAGAGTTTTGGAATCTTAAACAACAGTGATTTGTTTATCATTTGAATTTTTATTTCATCACACTATGAACTCATCTTCACGAGTTCTATAGACCTACTTATCAAATGTCTCTTCTATAATACCAAGACATAGGATAATAGGACTTCGAGTATTGATTTTTAGGGACAGATCCACAACAATGATGTGATGTTTCTCATTTCTTCTTTTAGGTATCTAATTAAATGTTTCCTTCTCAAAAGGAAAAGATTTTGTCTCATAACTCACAACTTTCTCAACACTCTTCAAATCCCTTCCATGCCTAATTTTTTCTCTTAGACTTGTCACTTAATTTACTGTGGATTTTTCTTCTTCTTTGTTTTTGTCTGATAGTTTTATTATAGTACAAGGTCCTAGAGGTAAGATTTAAAGATAATACTTAAGACACTTAGTATTCAATGCCCAAAAGGCACATGGTAGTATTCAAGGAATAAGTAAATTAATGTATGCTAAGATATATTTTCAAAAATAAATCTGCAAGGAAAGCTCACTATCCACTCTATTGTTGATCAAAGCCTTGGCATGCACATTTTACTGTGTGATTGCTGTGGTTTTGATATCATGCTTTATATATTTATATATTATTGAATTATATAATATATTATTAATAATATATTACATATATTACTATATATATTACTATATATATTTATATATATGCTGCACTACAACACCAAAGTACCTATACCATTATATGAGACAATTACTGCTGCCCCCAAATACTTTCTGTTTGCCTCTCCTGCCCCAATTGTTTTCCTTTCTTTAGCCTTCATATACACTGGGGTGGTAGTGATAGGTGATTTGAGCATTTTACCTTTATTATATTTCATTCTCTCATCCAGGTATACTATATTATTATAAGTATTAGGCATGCCAATAACTCTATATAGCACAGATAAGTGAGATCATGCTGTTTGTTCATCTTCTGATTTAAGTTCTAATTCTTTTATTCTTAATATCCTAATATTTACTTTTGATTTTTAATAATTTTAAAATCAGATTTGTTTTTAACATTCATAGATTGGGCATTTAAGTTATGGAAACTGATGGTCATTGGAGAAAAAATTGAGGTTTTGTTGCTCAAAATAATTTGCTTCATGTTGTTCAAGTGTATTCAGAATGATGTATAGGGTACATTTTAAAAACAACTTGTTAAAAAACACTTGGATACTTAGTTCAGGGTTTTTATGAAGAAAATAATTATGAGTATTTGTATGCAGATCTTGATATGAATGTAAATTTTAATTCCTCTTGCATAAATAAATGAAAGTACTTGTCCAGTGATGAATGATTGTGTATGTTATAGCAGATTGCCATCCTGTTTTTACGATTATTGTCCTGATTATATTTCTACAAACTGTGAGTTTCTACACATACTTACCAGCATTTGGTGTTTCTTGATTTCAATAATTTTTGTGATATAGTGACATTATATTATTGTCTTATTTTACCTTACCCTACTAGCCTGTGTTGTTGATTATCTTTCATAATTGTATTTGCTATCTGCATTTTTGGTGAAAATCCCTTTTACTTCATTTGCTAATATTTTGAATATCTTCTATAAAATTTTTCTTTGCTTCAAAAAATTGCCATATTAAAAATCTATCACTTACAAAAGCCAACATTTATTAAAAAGCATTTTAGTTTTATTTCTTTATGGAGGTTATTATTATTATTATTTTATTATTATTATTATTATTTTCTTTTGGGAGTCACACTCGGTAACACTCAGTGGTTACTCCTGGCTCTATGCTCAGAAATTGCTCCTGGCAAGCCCAGGGAACCATATGGGACGCTGGAACTCGAACCACTGACCTTCAGCATGCAAGGCAAAAACACCCTACCTCCATGCTATATCTCCGGCCCCTAGAGGTTATTATTTTTATTTGAGATTGCCACTTTATAGATGTTTATTGATATATTTCACATGAGCAAATACTCCTAACTTACATATTTACCTAAAAACATAATTTTTCTAGACCTGTGTGATGCGTTCTAGATCAAATAATTATATGATGTTTTCTTTATTTGAACAGTGGAATATGTTAATTTATTAAATTATTGTATATATATTATTATATTTTAATTTTCTATAAATTACATATATGGGATTTTAACTGTCAGTATTATCCATAATTACCACTTATGTAAATTCATGCAAAGTACATTTTGAAATGCACAAATATTGCACATTATTAGTTAGTGTGAAATTAATTAGTGCCAAACTGATATTTTTATTTTCTTGATCATTTTTCTTTGGGAATCACATTATAAGTAAGATCAATAAACTTCTGATATTTATTTTAATTTGCATAGGGTACCAGGCACAACTGCTGTTTGAAAGATCATAAAAGTTTCATAAAAGATCATCAAAGGGCTAATCATCTTTTATGAATATTCAGAATAAATTGCTTTACTCATAGTTAAAAGAAACTTAATTTTATTATGATTTTTTGTTATTGAATTTTTACTCTTAAAACTGTGGCATCACAGCAATACCTATTGCTTAATGTTCTATTATTATTTATTTATGTGCTATACCTATACAATATAAATTATGTATCAGAACATATTAATAAACTATTATTTATTACAAGTGCAAGTAAGTAGTTAAGGTATCATTTTAGATTATACTTTATAGTATTCTTTCATGGAATTCGAATGTTAAATTTTAATCATCTTAATTTACTCTTAGCTCTTTGGTAAGGCAGGACTTAGCTAAAATTAAGCAATGTAATTTCATATTTCTGACCATAATAACTCAAGGGAAATATATTATTCTTTAAGAATCACATTCTTGTATTGTTTTGATAATTAAAGAGTAAAAATAGATTTTATTGAATGAGAAGGATGTGGCCTTATCACAGAAGCTCCACACAGTCATTTTGTAATCATGTGATTATAGTCAGAACAGTACAAGAGCACAAAAGATCAAAGAGAAGAAGCTTAGATGTATTGTTGGATTTTTGATGTATTGGACTCAAATTCAGCTCAGGACTTTTAAGATACAATTTCGCAACATCTTATGTATTATATATTTGAAAATTCAAAGAAGATTTATGAAAGTATATACACTAAATTTGATAGCTAATCATTAGTTCTCCATTGCGGAACTTTATTAAAATCACTGAGGGTATTTTTTAAGGAATAATATTGTTCAAAATCCATGAACTCTAATTTAATCAGTATTTTCCAAGCTCTATATCCTATCAAGTATAGTATCTTTAGAACTACTGCTTTAGGTAAAAATTTGGAGTCAGAAAAAAATTGGGAATAAAATACTTATCTTTTTGTACTGAATTGGAGGAAAATATGAGATTTCTATTTTAATGAAAGGTGTGGCAATAGATTGCAAGTTTGGTGATATAGAGAGGTAACTGAGTGTTAGATGTATTATTCACAGTATATTGTCACAGAGATAATACCTATAAATTTAAATATTTTCCCTGACAACTAATAATTTTGTGTTATTGAAGTTATAATTTTATTATATTAATTTCTGAAAAGCTCAAAGTGAAATATGGTTTTAAAGAAGCATACATCTTTATTATATGCTACAGTGACAAATATATTTTATGATTATCTCAAAACTTGTATCATCTATAGATTTACTATTATTATACTATAGATTACTATTATTACTGTGGATTTGGGATCTATGCCCAGTAGTGCTTAAGGCTTATTTTTGGCTCTCTAATAATGACATCTGGTGGTACTTTGTGGACCATGTGTAGTGCCAGGGATTGGGGTCAACCTCATGTAAGGCAAGCTTGTTTAATCCCTATAATATCAGTCTGGTCCTTCACTTAAAGTTCAACCATGTCACATGCTTTAATTGGCAGGATATGAGTAGTCATTATACAAGTATGAGCTTTAAGTATATCTTTAACATAGGTTATGTTCTTCCTTGTCTGGCTAGAGTTCCCTGAAATGAAGAATAACTTGAGAGACATGTGTTGCAGGAAAAAATTCTCAGATATGCAATAAAAGAATATGTGACTTATTACTGCAGCTGGAAGCATATAGTCTCTGCTGAGGATCAGGAAGTCTAGCCCATTCTTTTCCAAAATAGATAATATTATCCTCTGAGAAGGCACTGGAATGACTAAGGGAGAGCAATATTTTCCTCAGGTGCAATTTTGGCAGTGTTTTCTAGTTGTTAGATAAAGAAGATAGATTTTTTTCAGGGGAGTTCTAATGTTTATTTTTTTCAAAAGAGGTGTGGTCAGCCAAACAAGTTTGGGGACCTCTGCTTTATGTATATACTTCCTGGTCTAGAAGAATAAAGCTGTAAATTTCAACCGAAGAGTAAATCTTTCTAAAATACATATTTTATTCTATAATAAAAGGCTAGAAACATTCATAACTTTAAGGCAAAAGATAATACAATTGTTCTTTAGGGTATAGTTGACTATAGTCTCTACAGAATTCCATAAAAGCAAATGCTTATTTATAAGAGATACAATATCACTACTCTGTTTTATGCTATATTTATAAAAATTAAGATTAGATCTAAACTGCTAAAAGTTTGGATTCTATAAGCTCATACAGAAAAATTTTTAATGATTTTTATTGAGACCAATGTGAATTACAAGTTTTTCACAGTTATATTTAAGAACAGAGTAACAGTTAATTTGGGTAATTCCCAACACAAGTTTCTCTCTCTCCCCCTGTAACCAGCATGCATCCCATACCTCCCAATTTTGTCCCCTAGAACAAGTGTAACATGTCCCCTCTGTATATAACTTGTTGTAGATCTTAATTCTGTTTTTGTTGACTTTGGTTTGGTATTTAGGCCTGAGAAATATTTATTTCCACTCAATGTTCATGTGACTGTTTCCTCCTGGTATCATTCACTCCCCCCCCCTTTATTTATGAGGTAGAACAAGATGATTCAAGTTCTGGTGGGGGGAAAAGAGCTGGGAGAAGTTCACCTAGGAGTTATCAATATCAATTTAAAAGAAGAAATGGATGGGGCCCGGGAGATAGCATGGAGGTAAGGCGTTTGCCTTTCATGCAAAAGGTCATCGGTTCGAATCCCGGTGCCCCATATGGTCCCCCATGCCTGCCAGGAGCAATTTCTGAGCATGGAGCCAGGAGTAACCCCTGAGCACTGCCGGGTGTGACCCAAAAAATCCAAAAATAAATAAATAAATAAATAAATAAATAAATAAATAAATAAAAGAAGAAATGGAGGAAAAAAGAGAAGAAACAAATTACACAACATCCACAATAATCAACTACTAAACAAAAAAAAAATGAAAAGGAAAAGGGAAATAAGGGGGAAAATGAACAGCAAATCAGAGAACTGTGGGATAAGTTCAAGAGAAACATTATTAATAAGAATTTTCAGAATAATAACACCATCATCAGAATAATAAAAATCATTAGAGTACCCAAAGAACCGATTGGATGACAAAACAATAGTTTAGGGTTGCAAGCACCAAAATCCAAGGAGACGGAAGGGTCCCAGAGAAAATTAAATCACTTAGGAAAATTCTAAAACACAATATATATAAAATCTGAGATTAGGGACAGAATACTGAAAGCCGCAAGATCAACACAGGAACTTACCTACAAAGAAAAGCCAATGAAATGTATAGCACATCTATCAAATGAAACTACTAGTCAGAAAAAATGTATGGAAACTCAATGTAATGAGCACCCCACAAAAATACTCTATTCAACTGTATTATTATTCATATATTAATATTCTTATATGAGGAACTATAATGAGTATTATGGGTAGGTAGTATCTTAGTAAATATGTAGCAATAAAACCAGTTTTGCAAGAAATGTTTAAAAATATCTATAAAGGACTGAAAAGCTTCACATTAAGTGGCATTACTAATGCATTACTAATATGCATATAATTGTCTTTTAGTCCAACCTTCTTTTGAAAACAATATGGATATTCCTTTAAAAAAAACTAGACATTGAACCCCCTATGATCCAGGAATACCACTCCTAGGGATATACTCTAGCAACACCAACAAAAAAATAGAATAAAGTCCTCTGCACTCCTATGTTCATAGCAGTGATATTTAAATAGCCAGAATCTGGAAACAACCCAAATGCCTGACAACAGATGAGTGGCTAAATAAAATGGTACATCCACACAATGAAATACTACACAGCTGATAAAAAATGAAGTGATTTAATTTGACTTTACATGGATAGATATGGAGATTATTATGCTGATAGAAATATATCAATGGGAAAAAGATAAACAGAATAGTCACACTCATCTAAGGGTTTAAGAAGAATAAAAGACAGTATGGTAATAATATCCAGAGAAAATAGAAATGAGGACCAAATGGATCTATTCATGATATGAAACTAACTACAAATAATAATAAGTTTAGTTAAAGAAATAACTACACTAACAACTACTGACAATTAAATATATGTATATATAGAGAGAGGAAGAAAAAGAGAGAGAAAGAGAGAGAGAATGCCTGTCTTGAGCAGAATATGGGGCAAAGGAAACTGAGGGACATTGCTGGTGGGAAATTTGCCCCGGTGAAGGAGGTGTGCATTTTATGGGCTGAAATGCAATTACAAAATATTTGTAACTGTGGTGATTAATTAAATAAATTATTATTAAAGAAAAAAATTATAATAGCTTACCCATGTAACTTTTCAAATAAAATAATTATATCTTTCTTTTAAAATGCAGTGCTAGTCAGTTGTCTAAATATTACAAATCATTATCAATCTATGAACTCAATTTTATATTCAGCTGTCTGCTAATATAATAGAAAAAACTTGCAATAAACAATGGAACATATATTTGTCTTTAAATTCATCTATTTGTATTTGAAGGTTATTATGGGAAATTTGAGTAATTGGATCATATGAATTTGTTATTGTATATCTTTAAGGAATCTCCATACTGCTTTCCATAATGTACATAATCATTCCCATATACATTTTAGAAGAGTTCCCTAGTGGCCATATTTTCTCTAGCATTTATTTTTCTTGTCAATTTGTATCAGGTGTTTCCATGTGTATGAGGTGTTATCTTGTTGTGTTGACCTATATTTCCCCAATGCTGAAAGGTGGATATAATTTCTAATGTTCACTATTATCATTATGTTCAAATATGTGTATGATATCTGTCCATTTTAATGAGGGTATTTTATTATTTTGAATCTTATATTTTTACTTTATGAATCTACATATTTTGAATATTAAATCTGTTAAACATACAGAAATATTTCTCATTTAATGGATATTTTGTTTTTATGAAAAAATTTTACAATAGTGTGAATATTTATGCTTGGTTACATAATGTTACTGTCCTACACTCAAAACAAAATGCAATTATCATTCTTCCAACATTCACAGGCTTCTCTTTTGCCTCTGAATTTTCTGTCTGCACTCCCATTCAAGTAACCTCATTTATGATAGCATCTTTGAATTTGCGTATATTAAATAATAGCTTTGTTTTGCTTCTTTGTGAGTGAGATTAACTGATATGTCTTTTCCATTTAAGTTAAAGCAAAGAGTATAATATAGATTATTTTCTAGTTAAGTTGTATTCATTGTGTATGTGTCTTTGTATATTCATATATGTATGTATATATCCATATCTATGTGTGCATATATATACATCTATGAGTGTGTGTCACAAAAATACACAATGGAATGTTACTTATAAAAGTATATATGGGGCCGGAGAGATAGCACAGGGTATGCATGCAGAAGGACGATAGTTCGAATCCAGGCATCCCATATGATCCCTCGAGCCTGCCAGGGGTGATTTCTGAGAATAGAACCAGGAGTAGCCCCTGAGTGCTGCTAGGTGTGACCTCCAAAACTAAACAAAACACAAACAAAAACAAAGTATATATGTATTTCACATTTTTTGTTTGTTTTGGGTCACACCCCGTGACTCTCAAGGGTTATTCCTGGGTATGCACTCAGAAATCAATTCTGGATTGGGGGACCATATGAGAAGTCGGAGGATCAAACTGCAGTCCATCCTAGGCTAGTGCCAGCAAGAGAGACGTCTTACCTCTCCAAGCCACCATTCCGGCCCCAAAACATTTTTTAATAAATATATTGACTACTATTTATTTAAGACTACTATTGTTTTTGTTAGAAAAAGTTTCTAAAAAGGTATCTTACATATGTTGGTTCTTATAACTATCACTTCTGTTGCAGTGATCTTAAATGTGCATATATATTTTTTCAATTAGTGTTTTAATGTTGTTGTGTCCTTAAGGCAAATACTGAGGTAACTTTCTTTCCAAATTTATTTTAGAAATTTCCAAACCTTTTCCCATACAGACTATACTAGATTATATCCTCAGTAGGTAAGGGTTTAATATTCACTGTATCCACAATGTCATTGGTTGCTTCTGTTCTTTTTGACATAGGTAGAGTATCATACAATGGACTGAATTGATATACTGCATCATTTTGATTTTCACTTATCTAATAATATTTCTTGAACATTTTTCATGCATATCTGGTAAAATTTATTTGGCTGTGTAGTAATCTTTCATTTTAATATAATCGCATTTGTTTATTCTATCTTTATATCCCTTTCATTATATTAGTAGAGTCCACAGACACTTCAACAAAGCTGGTTTTTAAGGAGCATGTAACATGTATTTTCTACTATGTATTTTATGATTTCAGACCTTACAATAAAGTCTTAAATCCATTTTGATTTAATTTTATATATAGTGTTAGGTTGGTCTAGTTTGATTCTTTTGCATGTGGCTGGTTTTCCAACACTATTGAAAAGAATTTCCCTTTTATGTTGTATACTCTTTTCTCCTCTGTTCCAAATTAGTGGTATATGTATATGTGGTTTCATCTCTGAGCTCTCTTTTATGAGTAATTGTGAGTTGGTTTTCATACCAACTTAGGACTTTGCTTCATTTTTGGCAAGATTTTAGGTACCAATTTTCTATAGGGAAAAATGTATTGATGATATTTGTTAACTCAATCCTAACTCCTTAGCACGTTCAAAAGAAAAAAAACTAAAGATAAATCGAATATCAGCCTTTTCATTGACATAATTCTTAGACATATCTCATTGACTATTACTTCCCTAATTTATCAGTTTTTCCCCTTATATCTCTGTGCAGATAATAAATACAACAAAATATTACTAGAATTACAATTTTGTTGAATTTAATAATGGAAATATGGAACATAAATTAGTTTCCCCCCCTTTGGTTTTGGACTACACCCAGCTGCACTCAGGGTTACTCCTAGCTCTGCAGTAAGAAATCACTCCTGGCCTTAGGGGACCATATGGATGTCAGAATTTGAACTCTGGTCAGTCCTGGGTTGGCCTTGTGCAAGGCAAATGCCCTACCACTGCACTGTCTCTCTGGCCTCTCAGTTTGGTTCTGGATAAAGAAAATTTTCAAATGTTAGCCATCCTTGCATTCCTGGGATGAAATCTACTTGATCATAGTGAATAATCTTCTTGATGAGGCATTGAATTCTATTTGCCAGAATTTTATTGAGGATTTTTGCATCTGTATTCATCAGGGATATTAGTCTTTAATTTTCTTTTTTCTTTTTATTTTTTAACATTTTTTAACATTCGTAAACCCATCATCATAATACAAAACATCAACAACAAGAAAAAAATCACATGATCATAACAATAAATGCAGAAAAAGATAAATCCAAAACCCATTCTTGATAAAAACTCTCAGCAAGATGTGAATGAAAAAATTTTCTCAATCTAGTCAAGACCATCTACCACAAGCCAATGGCAAATATTATTCAAAATGGAGAAAAACTGAAGCCTTCCCTCTACATTCTTGTACAAGTCAAGGTTGCCCCATCTTATCACTCCTATTCAACATAGTGCTGAAAGTACTTGCTATAGTGATTAGGCAAGAAAAAGATATCAAGGGAATCCAGATAGGAAAAGAAGTTTGCAAATGACATGATACTATACTTAAAAAATCCTAAACACTCTATCAAAAATCTTTTAGAACAATAGATGCATATAGTAATGTAACAGGCTATAAAATAACACACAGAAATTCATGGCCTTTTTATACACCAATAATGATAGGGAAGAAATGGACATTAAGAAAACAATTCCATTCACATTAGTGTCACACAAACTCAAATATCTTGGAGTCAACCTTACTAAAGATGTGAAGGATCTATACAAAGAAAACTATAAAACCCAGCTCCAAGAAATAAGAGAAGACACACAGAAATGGAAATCCACACCCTGCTCTTGGACTGGCAGAATTAACATCATTAAAACGGCAATGCTTCCCAAAGATTTGTACAGATTTAATGTGATCTCTCTAAAGATAACCATGACATTTTCCAAAAAAGTGGATCAAACACTTCTGATATTCATTTGGAACAATAAACACCCACAAATAGCTAAAGCAATCCTTGGGAAAGAGAACATGGGAGGTATTTCTTTCCCCAACTTTAAATTTTATTACAAAGCAATAGTTATCAAAACAGCATGGTATTGGAATAAAGACAAACCCTCAGATCAGTGGAATATGCTAGATTACTCGGATAATGTTCCCCAAACATACTGCCACCTAATTTTTGATAAAGGAGCAAGAAATCCTAAAAGGAACAGGTAAGGCCTCTTCAATAAGTGGAGTTGGCATCACTATTTAGTCACTTGTAAAAAAACGAACTTAGACCTCCAGCTAAAACCATGCACAGAAGTAAAATCCAAATGGATTAAAGATCTAGATAGTAGACCTGAGTATATAGTATATATACTATATATATTCCTCCATAAAGTATATAGACCAACATGTAGGTGAAACGCTCCATGACATTGAGACTAAAGGCATCTTTAAGGAGGAAACAGTACTCTCCAAACAAGTGAAAGCAGAAATAAACAAATGGAACTATGTTAAGCTGAGAAGCTTCTGCACCTGAAAGGAAATAGTGCCCAGAATACAAAAGCCACCTACTGAGTGGGAGAAACTATTCACTCAATACCCATAAGATAAGGGACTAATATCCAACATAAAAAGGCACTGATAAACTTTACAAGAAAAATTATCTAAACCCATCAAAAAATGGGGAGAAGAAATGAACAGACAATTTGACAAAAAATACAAATGGCTAAAAGGCACATGAAAAAATGTTCCACATCACTAATCATCAGGGAGATGATGCAAATTAAAACAACTATGAGGAACCATCTCACACCACAGAAAATGGCGCACATCACAAAGAATGAGAGCAAGCAATACTGGTGGGGATGTGGAGAGAAAGGAACTCTTATTCACTGCTGGTGGGAATGCCATCTAGTCCAACCTTTATAGAAAGTAATATGGAGATTCCTCCAAAAGCTGGAAGTTGAGCTTCCATTTTAAAATAAAAAATAAAAAAAAAGTTTCTTGAACTATGTAACATCATTTTTAAAGGTTGGAATCTTTGTGTTGTCAGAGAATCAATTTGATTCACAATCCTTTGATTTTCATTTAAAAAAAAGAAAAATTTCAGAGTTAAGTGTTTTGAATTATTAGTTGGAGAAGATGTAAAGTATTACTTAAATTAATAGTTATAGAGTATGTCACAGAATATGCAAACAGTTGAATGACTTTATATAAGAAAATCAGGGGCCAGAGCTGTGGCACAAATGGTAAAGCATCTGCCTTGCCTGTGAGAGCCTAGGACATGCTGCAGTTCGATCCCCAGGGGTTCCATTTGGTCCCCCAAGCCAGGAGAGATTTCTGAGCACATAACCAGGAGTAACCCCTGAGCATCACCAGGTGTGCCCCCCCAAAAAAAAATAGAAAGTCAGCATTTTCAAAATATGCATTCTTAATTTTCCAGTATAATAGATGCATATAGAACATAGGTGTCAAACTTATTTCTCCTCTTGTGCATTGTAGATATTTCAGCTACTAGTGCACTTGAATGAAAAATAAAAAAATAACCCAGCATATTTGTTCTTGTTTTCAAACAAATATCTGTTTGTGACCAACAAATAAAATAGCAGGTATTTGTTCAAATAATAATAATTATTATTAAAACAGATAAATAAAAATGATAAGTTAATGAAAATTATGAGCAAAATTAGCTGTTCTTCAAACAGGGCATTGTTAAAGTTCTTTGAGTCATCCCTTGTAGAACTCTAAAATTTGGCTTATATTTATATAATGTGTAATGTACATTTCAGATTAAGTAAAATACATCATGGTAAAATTGATTATATGCATACTTTTCCAATTAGATATGTGTTTTACATAAGTGGACCTGTCAGGAGCATAGTTCATGAATCATAGCAGCATGGTTAAGGAATAGAGATGCCTAAATATACCATCACCTTCATCACCAGCTAGACCCTCAACACTGCTCTACTTAATCATTGCAAAATATCCTGTAAATATTTATACCACTCCCTCAGACTTTATTTCCCCTTTTTCTATATTTCTAGTACTTTTATTTTCACTGAATTTCCAGTGCTGTTAGTAGTACATATATTCATGGTATTCCATATTTCATCTGTGGTAGTTATGGTTTTCAACAGTGATAATATGAAATTCTCTAATAAATACTCAAAAACCAAATCAGATCATTAGAAAATGTCTAAGGACAGGAAATATTTTCAATGTGTGTATATCAATGTATACATCTTAAATTTGTATTATATGAATATATGCATATATTTATGATGTTAACATTTTATAATATAGTTTATTATGTATTGCCAATTATGTATTTGTATATAATTTAAATTATATCACAGAACTATTCCTCCTAGGCTCTCCCCATATTTATGTATAGTTACTCTTTCATATTTCTTCACTCCATTCTATAATATACCAGGATGATGTGATTTAGTTTATATACATTTTTGTATATGGATTCTTTTTGTGCTCTCTCAATAGCTTCCTTCTTCTCCATTCTCCAAACATTTCTGCAGAATTAGTAAATCAGGCAATAAAGTTAATTGGTTTAAAATGGTTCTTCTAGTACATTTTATTCTTTTCTTTCTGAAATAAAGAATTGATAGTGCCTAATAAGGCTTCCAGGAAAAATAAAGAAAGTTTTTTCTGGAAAAAAAAATCCTATTTGAAACCCACCGGTTATTAGATATATTAAAGATGCCATGTATAAGTAAAACTGCTTTTACAAAAGTATTTTAAAGAATATCACTGACAAAAAGCTCCATAAAAAGGATAGATATTTTAACTGATATAGCTAGAAAATTATTAATAAAAACTGAAACTACATAAACTATGATTATATTGTATCAGTACTGTGTAATTTAATCTATCCAAAATAATGAAAGCATTTTTAAAATGCATATTTTGAGGTCAGGAGGAATGTCTCCAACATTAAAATAGGACCCATTATGCTTGTATTTTAAAAATAAAACTGCATGTGTTTTGAGATTTAAATTTATGAACAAATAATTTCAAATTATGTTCCTAAATATTGAACTTATCCAAATATATTTAATATTTGCAGTATCTTTCTTCTTCTGTGGGTGACACGTCATTAGCAGAATTCTGTGCCTTTTTGTTCCTTGCCTCATAATTCAGGTTTTTGGCATATGATATTGAATTTTATGGGCAAAACTAAAGTAAATCATGCACAGCTGTCTTCTATTTTAGGTGAGGTGTTCTTTAGACTTATTCTGGTAGTATGACTATTGTGGAAGTCAGTGTTACTGAATGATTGGGCTCCTAGAACTTTTAACTAATTATGCGATTTGTATCTATGTTCAGTTCTTGGTAACTTTCATGAAAGTTTTCTAAATGTGGTTAAATTTTTTCAGATGGTATTACTCAAATCTTGGTTTCAAAATTCACAGTGGTATTAATGGTCATATACTCTAAATGCATTTTAGATCAGAGATCAACCAACTGTAGCCCGTGAGCCAAATTCAGCTTCTTGAAGACTGTTTTTGTATAGCTTCCAAGCCAAGAAAAATTTTTATGTTTGTCAGTGGTTGTCAAAGGAGAAAGAATATAAAAATATAATACATGGTGTCATAAAAACTGACACAAATAGCTTTTAGTGTCAAAAATTTTAATATCTTATCCTTTATAATAAATAATTCCTATTCCTTATTTTAGATTATCTCAATAAAAGTGTTCACTGATTTTGGTGTACATTCTTAGCAACCAAACAAAATGTATAGAATGTGTATGATATTCATATTTATACTAAAATTTTATTTGAGAAACCTAAGAAGATATTGTATAAGAAAATAGATAAATTTTATTTGAGCAATCACATTCTTAATATTTGTATGAATTGCTCTTTTATAATTGAAATGTGACAATATCAGCCACAAGTTAATTTTTTATTTATTTTTAGATTTTGGGACACAGTTGGCTGTGTTCTGGACTTACTTCTGACTCTGCACTCAGGAATCACTCCTGGCACTAGTCCAGGCGTTCACAAATATGTATGTACTGCTAGGGATGAAGACCAACTTAGCTGCTTGCCATTTCATCCACCCAAATTATTTTTATGATGTGCTATCTCAACAATTTTTAAAATAATTTTTACTATGATCAACTTGAATTACAAGTCTTTCACAGTAATATTTAAAGTACATAGTGACATTGTGCTACATGCAAATAACTGGGTTCGATTCTTGGCAACACATATAACCCCTTGAGCATCACCAATAATTATATCTGAGTACAGAATTATAGTAAACACTCAGGACTCTTTTGAATGACCCCAAAATTAAACAGAAGAGTGAAAGGTACATTGAGAACTCAATTTTATATTTATTTCTGCAATATTAAATTTTTATAGGCTGACGCATATCTTAATCAAAATCATTCCTATTTTGGGGTCAGAGCAATGGCATAGTAATAGGGTGTTTGTGTAGCAAGCTACTGACCCAGGAGAGACCACGATTCGATTCCCTAGTGTCCGATATGTTCCCCAAAGCCAGGGACAATTTCTGAGCGCATAGCCAGGAGTAAACCCTGAGTGTCACTGGGTGTAACCAAAAAAAACAACAAAAAATTACTCCTATTTTAATTGCTATACAGTATACATTTTACTTATAACAATTTCAATGGCTTTTGTTTATTATTTTTAATTTACAAAACAACAGATGTAATATTTAAAATATGACAGCAATTTTAGATAAAAATTTGATAGACTTTTGGTTTATTTTGAGGGGGGGAATGAAACATAGTTGGGGTCAGGGACTCTACTGACTCTGTGTTGAAGGGTTATATTCTGATGTGCAGGGACCCAAATGATGCTGTGTTGCAACCCAGTCATCCCACATGCAATGTATTCCAGACTATTGAACTATATCTTAGCACAAAATGTTTCTTCTTAAAGCTTAAGTAAAGGTAAGTAAGGTAAGTAGGTAAGCTTAAGTAAAGGTGATTCAAATATTAATGAGGAAATTTAGTAAAACAATATATATTTAAGATCTACCTATATAGAAATTATTTAAGATCTTCCTATATAAAGCAAATTACTTCAAATTTTACCTCCAAATTATCAACCTAATTTACACAATCACAATAGACATAGGAAGCAAGTTCTGTGATAAACTCTTTGTCTACATGTTCTTCATAGGTACTAAGTATGAAGAAGTATGAAAATCTTATGCTGGACTCTAAAATCAGTTAGTTCATATCACTTTCAAGTTTACCCACTGGTCTATGAAAACATAGTATCTTGTTCAGGATTATGTTTGAAGAACTAGAAAATGTGCAAAATTTGAGAGGCAGAATAGTTAAAAGGAAAGTTATGTCTACCTTTGTATTTATTAAGTTATAACACTTTGTTTATTATAATTATAAGTAATCTTTCATAGAAAAATAACATATATTATTAATCCAAAGTTGATCATTTGTATTCTTGAGGTATATGCAGGCAGCTACTTGTCACAACTGTGTATGAACAGAGTAATTGGGTTTTCTTCACATGGATTATTTCTAAACTTGTACACTAGGATCAACTGCTGTGTTGTAGAATATTTAGTACCTGGGTTTCACATGAGAAATATTGGTTGAATTACTATTGGAAGACACCTGAGGCCCAGAATTTTCAGAAGTTCCTTAAAACCTTTGGGTAATTTTGGAGAACTGTAGACAACTACTTGCTTATCATGTATTCTTCACCCCACCACTAAGCAGTTGGCACCCAGTGAGATTTGATGTGCATGATGGGTCAGGTGTGATCTTATACATTTTTAGAATCAGCATTATTTATCTTGAAGCTCTGTATCCTTCCTTTAAATCTTAATTTTTTTCAAAAATCTAGAATTTGCAGCAAATGGAATACATTTAGAATTTCAAAGTTTCAGACTCAATCAGACATACTGGATCAGAAACATTGGGGTAAAAATTTGAAGTCTGTAAAATAACAAGACTTCCATGTACTTTTTATGTGCATTAGCATTTGAGTAGTTAAGTATAAATATCCAAATTGGAGAAAGGTTGGGCTGGAGAAACAGCTCAGGGTTAGGCACTTGATTTGGAATTCAGGATTGGAATTTTCACCATACATTGGCCCTTCTGAGAACCATAGGAGTAACCCTTGAGCACAGAAGTAAGCCTAATATAAGACCTGAGCACTATCAGGTGTGGTCCATATTTGCACCACAAAAATTATTAATAAAATAACTCAAGCTGGAGTTTGCCTGCTTCCTAGTTGGAAATAAAAATAATGAAACCAAAATATATTGCTGTCATCTTTGTACTCAACTGTTTCTGGAGACTTTATGAGAAAATTTGGACTCAGTTGCTTATGTCAGTTATATTAATGTTAAAAATATTGGATGTATATTTTATTGTTCATTTTCTTTCAAGTATGTTTTTGATTTGATGATATAAATACATTAAGTATTATATTTGAAACTGTGGAATATTACAGGGCTTTAAGGCATTTGTTCTGCATGCTGCCTAACCATGTGAGCCTCAGAAACACATGGTTGCCTGAGCCCCACTAGATGCAGCTTTGTAAGCTCCCATGCACTACTGGGATGACCTAAGTGAACTCTGGCACTGCAGGGCTGAGCATCACACTATGCTCAGGGTCTTGCTTTGAAGCATGCCTGCTTGAACAAGAATTGCCACAAAGAGTCATAGGTACCCCTGAGCTTCACTTATGAGACACTCTCTTGGAAATAATAGTTTTGTTTTGTTTTGTTTTGTTTTTGTGGTTTTTGGATCACACCCGGCAGTGCTCAGAGTTACTCCTGGCTTCATGCTCAGAAATTGCTCCTGGCAGGCACGGGGGATCATATGGGGCACCGGGATTCGAACCGATGACCTTTTGCATGAAAGGCAAACGCCTTACCTCCATACTATCTCCCGGGCCCCGAAATAATAGGTTTTTATATTTTAATAGTGAGGTTGCTTTTATTTATATGGAATCAGTCATCAACTAAAATCTAAGAAAGGCATATTATTTAATAAATTTATGAAAATGTTTATAAGTAAGGCTAATACTATAATTATGTATGCTTTGTGAGCAGGTAAAATGGTACTCTAATTTTTATAGGAACATAATATATATTTTATTATTTTCTTTTCAATTAGATTATGAGGGCAAGATATTTAAGAGTGAGAATATGGAACTATGTAGTCAACTCAGTAGTAAGAGTGGGAATATAGAATTATTCAAAATCTATTTGATAATCAAAATTTCTCTTACTTATTGTTACTAGGGCAATTATTTAAACAATCACCTTTGGCTAATACTTTGTTTCACTCTTATTCATTTTCTGCTGTATGGAATAGAAATAATGCTAATTATTTCTTAGTGCATCATGAGCTAAAATATAGAGGATAATTTATGTAAAGTTCTAAAACCAATCATCAATATTTCTAAATATATATAAATATTATTAAATAATAGCAGTCTTCTTATAAGGATTGTGTTTTCAAATATTTTGATGGTACATAAAAATAATTTAAATTTTCTAATATGTTAATCTTTTAAATATTTACAATAAGTTTTGTTGTAGAAAATTTCCAGTCCAGAGCAATATAATGAGGTTTCATATGTAGTTCTACATAGTGGACTATTCTTTAAGCTAAATGCAGTGGAACTTTGATAAAATATGACCTGAAATAGCATGAAATTTAGCATAATCCTATCGATTGGTGCTTGTTACTGAAAGGACCAGAAGGTTCTTGTTATATTATTTTATCTATATCTCAGTTGCTTGGCAAAGACCCAAAGAATCATGTTTTAATGAAGTCCATCTTTGAGAAAACATTAGAACAAAATATGACTCTTTTCTACTTACAGAGAGCCCTCAGTATTTATGATAAGTAAGCAAAATATAATCATTGATAAGGAGGTCTCACATATCTAAAAGGCAAAAGAATTTAGACAAAACTGGACATTTTGTTCCTAAAAAATTGAAACTGTAAAATATCTGATTAGAATTGGATGATTACATTGGATGAATTTTAAGTAGCTTACTGTTTTTCAATAATATTTTGTCTATAAAATTACAGTATGTAATATTATGATTCAATAATTTAAATTATAAGAGAGTTTTATTTTGTATTTTCATTATTATTTATGAAGTCATGACTTACAGTTTTTGATAGATGAGTCTTAGATATACAGTATTCCAACATTAGTGCTACCACCAGTGTCAACTTTCATCCACCAGTGTTCCCATGCTTCCTCACAATAGCCCTTCTTGTTATCCACTTTTCTCTCTGCCTCCCTCTTACTAACATACCTTTACTTTAATGGTTGTAGTTTAGATCTCATGTTTTCAATGTGTTGGGGTAAATAGCTATAATAATTACCTAAGTCAATGCTATACCCGAGACCACTCCTGATTCCTTCATTCATTTTCTCATATTCTTTCTTTCCATCTTGATTCCTTTCCTTCTCTGTAATTTTCTTTATACGATAGAGTACACAATGATCTCTGAGTCAAGCTATATTATAAACGATAAATGAGGAAGGGATTCTAGACATATACCTGAACTCTTCTCGGCTTGCCCTTTGCATACTAAATCTGAAACTAGAAAATTAACCTATGCGGGAATAGTATCAGAGATCATTGTTTTTCTCAATTTACAGTATTATTTCCAGCACATACTCTTACTTAAAACTTGGTGACCACTATCAAGGTAATTAAAGTCAGTCTTTATTGAGCTTGATGTTCTTTTCTTCCATGCATCACTTTCCTCTGTTTCCTGCAGCAAAGTATAACAAGCTTCAGAATGATGATATTTGGTGTACATGCAAAGAATAGGTCAAAGTTTGTATATCCATTTTAGCCCAGATGGCCATAAAGGATTTTATGGGCTTATTCTGAAGTCTAACCTCAGTGACACCATGGATAATCGTGGTTTTGCTTTAGAGAAATTTCTTCTTTGTTTTAAACATACAGTTTATAGTCATTTTTAGAAATATATACATTTAAAATTACAAATGATCTACATTTCAAATGTGCCAAATGTCTTCACATATATAATTTGTATCGACTTCTTCCTCCACTCCTCACTTCTTTCCCCACCCATCCCTTCAATACCTTTCATCTTACCTCCTTTCTACTCCTCCCCATCCTCTCTTATTTAAAAGAGGGCAATTTTGATTTGGAGATTCCTTACTTTTTCCACATACATATTTTTCCTTAATGTATACCTCAGCCTCAGCATCTTCTTTACAGTTCTCATATCTCTGTCTGAAAAGCCCACTTTTGAAAAACAGGATGCCTTTGTTAAAGACTTAGTTGTATTTGACTTTATAGAAATTAAAACTAAAAGAAACTTTATGAAACATGAATACAAAACCACAATGAAAATTGTATTCAAGTGCATGTAACCTTACACCATTTCTGAGAAACTGATAGAGTTATCTAGCTTCTGTGTCATTACTTGGGAGTGACTGAAATCTAGTAAGCACAGGAACAATTTCTTCCTTCCTCTTGTATTCATAATGGAAAATACCGCTGTGCTTTTTCTAAAATACGTTAAACTTTTGAAATGAAAGGGGAAAAAGAGTAAAGAAGATAGGTATTTCTTTGTGATTAAAATGAAAACAGACTGGTTTTTCTTAGTAATGAATGCTGATTTTCTCTAGCAGGACTAGTAATAGATGGTGATGGCTAACCTTTTTGAGTGCCCAAACTGCCGCACAATGTCTGGTCCTCCCAATGGCCAGTCCAGCCCTGTTGTCAGGTGAGCTGCAAAGCAGACACTGGCATAGTCGCCTCCCACCGCGCCACATATCTTAGTTGCAGACCTCTTCGCACGTGCCAGCTGCAACGCCTTCCTGTGCCACCGCTGACACACATGCCATAGGTTTGCCATCGAGGTAACATAGGATTTAATCAAACAGTAGTCACAGAATTTATATTGGGACTGTCATGATATCAAACCTATGGAAGTATTTTATGCACACATATGGTTATAATGCGATTAGAAATTACAGACACTTAGATCTGTTTGAAATTTATGGAGTGTGACCTATTTATGAGACTACATAAAAATAGTAATAATGTATATTTCAATAACAAAGTACAGAATAATAAAAGTAAAACTGAGTACTAAATATGTATTGTTGGACTCTTTAAGAATGTAAACTTTGAGGGGACGGAGCTGTGGCACAAGTGATAAGGCGTCTGCTTTGAGTGCACAAACCTAGAATGGACTGTAGTTCAATCATCTGGTGTTTCACATGGTCTTCCAATCCAGGAGCGACTTCTAAGATCACAATAACCCCTGAGCGTCACTGGGTGTGGCCAGAAAAAAAAAAACAAAAAAGTAAACTTTAAGTATATATATAATTTAAATGTTTATATTTTAATTTAAAATATTTCAAATAAATATTGAAGAATATGATTTATAGGCTATTGTGTACCATGAAACTTAATTGACTTGTTATTAATTTTTCATATCCACTAAGAACTTTTTCTACAAAGTTTTACTTCTGAGAAATTTGAACATTTCTATATCATTTACAACTATAGAGAAGTTTAAAAATAGGATATAAAGACTGTTGTTTATACTTTAAACTTGATTAAGCAATTTTAATATTTTGTCACACCTGCTTTCTCTCACTACATATATCCACACATGCATCTATACCTATACATATCAGTTTTATTTACGTTTATATACTGAAGAAAAAATTGTGGCATCAGGAAAAAGACATATTTTCATTTCATCAGAATGATATCTGTGTATTTTAATAACACTGTCTGGAAATATTTCCAGGCAATTAAATTGTTTTAATATTGTCAAAATAAAAATTTCACTTTTCTGTAGCTTTATTTTGGAAGTGCATTTTGCTTTATATAATTGCATTTTATCTTACTGCCAATGGCATTATGGCATGGTAGCCAAAATTCTATACTGATCTTAAGAATAGTTCCCTATTCTTTTCCTTTTTCTTTTCTTGGTTTTTGGTTTTTGGGCCACATCTGGAACACTCAGGGGTTTCTCTTGGCTATCCATTCAGAAATCACTCCTGACTTGGAGTACCATATGGGAGACCTAGCATGGAACCCAGGTTTGTCCTGGGTCAGCCACCTGCAAACAAATAAATTCTCTACCGCTATGCTATCATTCCAGCCCCCTTAATTTTTTTTTGCTTTTCTAAATTATCCTTTTTTTCATATAGTTTTCATTAAAGTAGAAAGTATATTTAAAATAATTTCTTACTAGCAATAATTATCACAATAAATTATCTACTATTTGCAACAGCATGACCAAATCTGCATTATTTTTTTCTAAATCATTTAAAAATTTTTTGAATTAAAATGTTTCAGAAATGAAGACACCATAGAACTGGAAATTTTTCTCATATCAAGATATACCTCTCATTTCACCTCACCTGAACAAAAAAAGGATGATTTGATATATGATATACCATCACATTTTTTTGTTTGTTTTTGGGCCACACCCAGTGACGCTCAGGGGTTACTCCTGGCTATTCGCTCAGAAGTCGCTCCTGGCAGGCACGGGGGACCATATGGGGAACCAGGGGATCGAACCAGGGTCCGTCCTAGGTTAACGCAGGCAAGGCAGGCACCTTAACTACAACACCACTGCCCGGCCCACTTTTGTGTATATTTCTAATATATATGTGTAATATGTAAGTGAATTGTATGTTGTTATTAAGTTAATAATTGAGTTCTTCATATAACCAAATATAATTTCCTGAATCTAAGGTATTCCTATATAATATAATAAATAATTGATAAAAATTATAAAGTATAGAGTTTTTAAATACAAAGAGAATTATTAAGTAAATCTTAAACCATAAATACTACTTAATTCTTAGTTTTACTGTCTTCTAAGGATATTTAAGTTTCTTCTTTATTTCTTTTTTTTATGTAACAATGGAATAAGGCTAACTTTTCTACTTTTCATTAGCAAATTGAAACAATTTAAAAATTGTGATAATAGTGAGTTTTTGCTCATTAGTGTTTTTACAGATATTATACTTTCCTTATTTATTTATTTTTATGTAATGATTTATAATATAAATATACATAGTACCTATTTGTATAAAAAGCATACATTTTGAAAAACTTAAATAAAATTTTCATCAGTTAAGAGTTTACTTTTCATTGTTACATAAAAAAGGTCAAGAAAGACAATGTGTGGCATCAGATAAAATATGTGCTATCCAGATAGATATCTAATATCTAAAAAAAAAAAAGAATTTCAGTCAGAGAAATAGGACAGCTGTAGAACATTTGCCTTACACGTGGCCAATCCAGGATTGAGAAGGTATGATTCCCAGCATCCCATATGGCCCCCCCAAGATTTCCAGGAGCAATTTATGAGCACATGTTTATGAGTAACCACTGATTGCCATTGGGTATGGCCCCCAAACAAAAAATTAAATAAGAACTTCATACAACTCAAATAGAAATAACAAATAACAGTCATAAAAATTGGCAAATATATAGATAAATTTTGTAAGGAATACATATGTAGAAATGGATAACTCAAGAAAAATGTTCAAGTTTACCATTTACTTGGGATCTAAAATCACTTTCAAAGTTATTAAAATGTCTATTGAAGAAATCATAGAGAATATGTAGGAGTATGTAGAGAAAATCTAATTTTTGTGCACTGTTGGTAGATGTAAATTGGCAAGACCACTGTGGAAACTAGTACAGAGGTTTCTAAAGAAATTAAGAATGAAACTGATATATGATCCAGATTTAAGGTTGCCAATGATATAGAAGTATGGCAAATAAGAAGCAGATAAAAGATTAATAAAAAGGGGGGCAGAGTGTTAGTACAGCAGTAGTACGTTTGCCTTACACACAGCTGACCTAGGATGGACCTCTGTTCAATCTTCCCACTGTCCCATTTGGTCCCCCAAACCAGGAGCAATTTCTGAGTACAGAGACAGGAGTAATCCTTGAGCTTCACTGGGTGTGGCCATCCCAAAAAACAAAACAAAGCTGGTAAATAAAAACCAAACAAACATGCTTATAATTTGTTTTGTTTTATAATTCAAAATTTTCAAAAGAATAGAATTTAAAGTGCTCTCACTATAAAATGAAGGGGTGGGATTCCTAATATGTGGTCCAATATATTTTCTAAATATTCGTTCTAAACTCCATTTTACATCAAATATTGGTTAACTTATAAGTAAAAATAATCCATAATATTTAACTATTTAATATTTAACATTATTTACTAAAGTACTTTACTAAAAATGGAAATCGCTCAGAAATCGCTCCTGGCAAGCTCAGGGAACCATATGGGTTGCCAAGATTCAAATCATAAAATATAAATCTAAACATAAATGAATGTAATATAAATGTATTAGATTATTATTCAATGTGAATTAGTGGATATGGCATAAATATAATAGGGTCAATATAAACTTATTAGAATATTTGTTAAAAGACTATGTATTTACTAGAACTAGCCTAATTAATTGAAAAGAATAACTTGGTTAAAACATATCTTTCTGTCTTTATTTATATGGAAACTTCTGTAAAGAATTTAAGAAAAACTAGGGGTAAGGGGTAAGGACCAAATGGTATTGAACTCTTAATGAGTAGGTTTGATATATGGAAATGACTACCCTCTTTTCCCTAATTCTAAAGCACTATTAATAGTAAAGAAAAATTATAATCCTGAAAGAGTAGGTAAAGTTTAGGAGCATATAGTAACCATTCAATACCAAAATTAATAAAATAATGCAAATACTTAAGAGAATGAAAACAGTGAATAAAATTAAGTTGAAAACTGATTAAGAAATATCAATAAGACTTTGGATGCATCTAAATACTTTAGTTACTCAAGAGTCATAAAGTTATAAGGCATATATTTGTAATTAGTTGTTGCTGTTGTTGTTGTTGTTGTTTTTGGTCACACCCGGCAGTGCTCAGTGGTTACTCCTAGCTCTACACTCAGAAATCACTCCTAGCGCTCTGTCTATCCTTTCTTGAGCTAGAGGCAGGGTCTACCCAGCATAGGTTTCGGGAAGCCCCATGTGGAAGGCCTCTCTAACTTGGGTGTGCTGGGGGCCTTGATAGGCTCCTAGCTGTCCCCTCTTCGGCCCCCGGCCTCCAGGTCTTCTGGGGAGCCCAGGCGGCCAGACCAGGTGGGTTTGGGGGGAGGGGGGTGTCCTCTCCTATATGTGGTCCCAAGCTTTCCCTGCCCTTCCCCTAGCTCTGGGGTGGGAAGAGCCCAGGGTGTGGAGCAGGTGGATCCTGGCTTCTGGCTCTCTGTCTATCCTTTCTTGAGTTAGAGGCAGGGTCTACCCAGCATGGGGTTTGGGGAAGCCCCATGTGGAAGGCCTTCTCTCTAACTTGGGTGTGCTGGGGGCCTTGATAGGCTCCTAGCTGTCTCCTCTTCAGCCCCCGGCCTCCAGAACTTCTGGGGTGGAAACTGCGCAGGGTGATATATTAAGAATATTCCCCATCCTTATGTTATTGTTTGTGTATCCGGAATGTCTACTTGTATTCTGCCCTTTCCCACTCCCCTACAAAGCTTATTTTTTACTCCTTTACTCTTACCATCCCAAACACCACTAAACCATATTACTCTTTTTAACTTCATTGCTTCACAATCCTAATCACAGACCAACACCATGTGATGTGTTTAACAACCCTGAACTACTTCAAAAGACATTCAATGGACACGAATTTCTTTTGAATAGTCTCTTTTTTTAGTTCTTTCGAATAGTCTCTTTTTTGTTCTTTTACATCTGTAAATCTTACTAAATATTTCTTGACAAAGACGGTTCTAACCACTTTTTTTTCTTCTCTTTATGAGTTGTTCAATAAGTAATTCTGGTGATAGTATCCCCCAGTTAATGCTTTCGATTGAACCATGTCCTTGAGTTTGTTGGACTTGTTCTTGTGCTCCCCATATTCGCCATTAACACCACATGGCATTGTTCCTTTTTGCATAGGCACATTAAAATGAGAAATTACTATCCATG
>PVKC010007273.1:0-29761 GCA_004027635.1 Crocidura indochinensis
TGGCAAGAAAAACATAAAGAAGACTTTTGTACAGTAAGCTGGTTATAAAAGATTGTCATGAAATGAAAGCATATTCAATTCTAAAACAAAATATTAATGAGTAAGCATGTCTGAAATGCTTCACTGCATCTGAACTTTAATTTTTGAGCAGATAATGCATTCTCTATATAGTTACAATTTTCTCACCAACCCTATTCAAGGCCATAAAATCAATTTTCTATAGAATCATATGATTTACTAAAACTTCAACTAAAATATTTAAATTCTGTATATGGCATTTTGCATACAATAAATTTGTCTTCACAAAAATTAAGTGACATTTACAGAATTGGCATTCTTACATACAATTTCTTTTTTTGGTTTTTGGGCCACACCAGGTGACACTCAGGGGTTACTCCTGGCTATTTGCTCAGAAGTCGCTCCTGGCAGGCACGGGGGACCATATGGGGAACCGGGGAATCAAACCGCGGTCCGTCCTAGATTAGCGCAGGCAAGGCAGGCACCTTACCTCCAGCGCCACCACCCAGTCCCCCACAATTTTTTAAATGACAATTAACTGTGGCATACTCTTTTGTTCCTCTCATATAACAAATTATTACTCTTTGAGAACATATTTACATTCTAAATTTCATTTTACATACAATTGCATAAGTTCTCATATATTTCCATATATGAATGCAAAAATGCATTTCATTTTTAAACTATTTAATCTCTCCAGACACTTTATGATTTCCATGTACTCAGTTAATTCTTCTTCAATTCCACATGAAATTTCTGCTCTTTAAGCACTGAAGCTCCTTTAAAAGTGGAGTTCCTATTAAGGAGTTATTTACTACTCCCACAAATCTTATTAATATATATGGAAACACAAGTTAAAACGCTGGGTCTATGTTCTAATTTATTTATGTGGTTATAAAATTACATATAAAAATATGTGCATGAATAATGTATAAGTTTCACAAATGTCTTTTTTATTTATAGTATTTAAATCATATTAATTTTTGTAAAATCAATTAGTTGTAAAATATTATTTCATAATAAATATTTTTGCAATAGTTATTTTCATATAGGTAAACAAAGTAATTCATGCTTTGCTTACCTAGTTTAATAAATATATATTTATTACAAAATATTTGTGATTGTATGATTATAAAATTACATACTAGAATTATGTATTATGAATAATGAATGCTTTAAATTTCAAAATAATATTAAGACACAAAATTGACTTTTTATTTAATTGACTTTTTAATAGTCTATCAAGTAATTCATGCTTGACTAATATGTTTTTTAACATTACATGATATAAGCTCAAATGTCCTAACATAGTAAATAATTATTAAGGAAAACATCCTAAAATACAGCCTTAAAAATTGTATGGATATATCTAATATTGGAGTCTTACTATCTTCCAGGGCCTATTCTTGATACATATTAAATATTTATGCCATTTTTATAGCATATATAGAAAAAAACTGATGTTTCACATGTTGAGCAACTCATTCAAGTTAAATAAAAATCATTTTGTGGAGTACCAGAAGTGACACTTAGTCCCTGAATCATATTCTTTCCATTATGAAAGTGGTGCATTTTAGCAATGTCCAATTTTAGCCACTGTGTGATTATCCTTCAATGCCCTCCAGTGGCCTCATCTCCCAATGTAGAGATGCCAGAACACTAGTCTGTTCCTTTCCCCAGCCTTGACCCTGGTTTGTTCAGATGAGTACGCAGCTATCTTTTAATCTAAAGTCCAGAGCTTCCTCTCACCCCAGTGTCTACTTACCTTCTCTCCCTTTGGCCCAGCTATACCAGGAGGACCAGGTCTTCCCTGGAGGAAGGAAGGAAATTGAACAGTCAGTATAGTGCTGGAAATGAAAATGCAAAAACAAAGAAGCTCCAAGCTGAAGCTTGGCATTTCCTCAGAAGACTTATGTCCCCATAGAACAGAATTCCTAGAATGTGTGTTCATTGCTAAAAAGTTCCTCAACTAATATTCCATATATTTTACCCTATAACACACACCTGACCATCAGATGCATATAGTTTTTAGATGAGGAAATGAAGAAAATAATATTCTAAAGCAAATGAGATACTAAAATATTTAATAAGCTATAAAAGAATAATATCGAACCATGCTAAGTGAACAGCAGTAAGTGTGACATTAAGAATCATTATGACTGCCATTAACACACAGAGAGAGTTTAAGTTTCAAGTACACTTCTAGTTTTCTGGGAACCCCAAGAACTCCTCATTGCTAGAGTCAGCAATCGCTCCATAAAATGCACAGACATTTTCCCCCATCTTTTTTTTGGGAAGAATGTGTCTTATGGTATAAAAAAAATACGGTGATTACCATTTCTACTTGTGATACTTTTGAACTTAAGTTTGATTTAACGCAAAGTGGAGAATGTATTTAAGTGAGCAAAGGACCAAATATTTCCTAGGAAATATTTAGACACATGAGGAAGAGTATGATTTAGAGGCAGGGAAGAAAACAGCTAGATGTGTTCTGTGTCCAGGAACATGCAAGATGATGTCACTAGAGATATTCTTTTTTTTTTTTTTTTTTGGTTTTTGGGTCACACCCGGCAGTGCTCAGGGGTTATTCCTGGCTCCATGCTCAGAAATTGCTCCTGGCAGGCACGGGGGACCATATGGGGCACCGAGATTCGAACCGATGACCTTTTGCATGAAAGGCAAACGCCTTACCTCCATGCTATCTCCCGGGCCCCCACTAGAGATATTTAAGATTGTTGAAGTCTGGTCAAGTTACTAGGACTGGAGGAAAATCAAAAGGCAGATTGTCAATCCTGCATCAGGATAAATCAATGCAGGAGAAAGCATGGTCACAAAGCACATATGTAGGATGTAGCTAAATACACAGAGGACACACTCTGCTTTTCTTAATGTCCCAAACACACCACTCACACCATGTTTTTCCCCTAAACACACAGAGCTATGCCTGGAATCTGACATCCCTGGCTTCATCCATATGGTAGATCAGGAATCCTTTTTAGTATCACCTCATACTGATACTATGCATTAAGAGCTTAATTTTAAAAGATCCCAGAGGCAACCTCTCATAATGTCCAACTGCTCATGTATGGCTTCATAGAAAAGAGCAAAAATAAAACATAAAAGCCAGCTGGATACTCAGTCTCCCAATAGTATGCTTTTGTAGGAAATTATCCTAAAGGTATCATTAGAGCTGAAAATATAAGACTGACTTCTACAACACAGTGGACTCTGAGAACATTTAAATGTCCCATAGTCACAAAGAATACTTCATGATGCCCCCTGCTTCTCAGGAGTTCCTCTGCTCCCCCAGACCCTGTTATGCTTCTTCACATCACTACTTCATGTAGCTCCTGGCTTGCTTGTGGAAAGCAGATATCTTTCCTCACCATCACTAATCCTGTAATACTGGTGCCAAGAATTAGAATTTGACACAGAGGCAGCACAAGTCAATATTTTTAAGAATAAAAGTTAATCAATTATGGTCTATTCATGGTAACTCTTACAAAATAATCATTTGAATGATGTCCACAGAGAAGATTTAAGAAAATATCTACATGACTATGATATAATAATAAGGGAAAGAAAATAAGATATGAAAAAGTATGGTTCCAGCTTATGATATTCTAATAAATATAATGAAGTTTTATTTGAGGGCAAAGGATTATATGCTTTATAAGTTTATGAGTATAAATATATCCAAAATAATTCATTTTAATTATAAATTATGATTATAACAATTTAAATTGTTGTGTATACTGGTTCATAATAATGTTAGTTTATTAACTGTATAATAGCTGATATGTTATTATAGAAAAGTTTTTTTAAATTTTCTTCCTAATTTTATTCCATGTACATAATATGATTTAGGATTTAAATTTATTTTAACATTTATATATTTAAATACATCAATTATAGAGCATTTTAGATAGCTCAATGGACTGAGAACTTGTTTGCATATAGAAGATCCAATATTAATCCCCATCACCATAAATACTTTAAATACTGCTAGAATGCTTCTGACTACAGAATTAGTTGTACCCACTTACGCACTGGTAGGTGTATGTGGCAATTTACTTTTTGAATAACATATTAACATGGCTAATAGTTGACATAATTTCTGCTCTATAAGACTCACCTGACTATAAGACACACATAGTTTTTAGATGAGGAAAACAAGAAAAACAAAAAGTTGCAGCAGTGATCAAATAGTTTTAAACAAAATCTCTATATGCAATGGTGAAAGTGTATTAGTTAACCTAATTTCTCATACTATATGGTATGTCTGCAAAATAAAATGGGAATAACACTTTTCCCCCATCTTTGGGGGTATGTGTCTTATGGTAAGTGTAGGGAAGGTGGAGGGTAAGTGTAGAATAATGGGTAAGGCCTTGCACTCCCCTGATCTTAAATGGGTGCTCAGCACCCAGAGAACTGCCAAAAGTAAACCTACAGCACAGAGCCAGGTAAAGCCCTAAGCAGTGCTGGGTATATCCCAAAACAAACAAAAAAATAAAATAAAATTCAAGTATACAAAATTTTTCACCTCATTAGTGGATAACTATCTTACTCCATTTAAATGAGAAAAATAAAGTAAATTACTAGTTTTTTGCTTGTGCATCCGAAGTTATTTCATATGTCTATAAAAGTCATAGGCATTTATCCACAAAATTCTAGACTTACTCATTTACAAATTAATAATTTATTTTTCAGGCAACACATATCAATCTATTAAAAATTTCTTCATGAATATATACATGGCTTCATGGTATTTATAATGTATTATACACCTGGTTTATTCAACTAACTGTATATTGATATGAATTTTCTTTAGTTTAATTATTCATTGATAAGCAATTAATCATTTATGCTTGCACACAGAGTACTATAATTACACATTGAACACACACTTGTTGACCATATCCATGTTAATGTTCATACATTAATGGGCACTGATTAAATATTAATCTTAGAAAGATCTAAAATATGTTTGGCAAGTTATCGGTAAATGGTAACAAAGTGGTGTGTTTTTTACTTCTCTTATCTTTCCACTGCAAACAGACCTTAACAGAGGTTTGTATCAGTCCTCTACCCCATGTGCACTACAATTTCTGTCTTCCAACAAAACTCAGATCCCCTGATTTCATCATTAGCCTACCTGCTTTCCCATCTCCCCTGGCTTGCCAGGAAATCCATCCAGACCTCGCTCCCCCTGGAAAAAAGAAAAAAATTAAGAAAGAACAGGAAATTGATGAATAGACATCAGCAGAACAAGATACCGTTTTTTTTTTATTCTGGAAATTAAAGATAGGCTATTACGACCTACTATATACTTTATTATATAAATTTTCCCACTATACTACTCTCTGACAGTGTTTAGCTACACTATTTAAAGATGGTTTGGGCTACAGAAAGAAACTCTCAGACATAGCAGTCTATAGTTTATTTGAATTGGGGTGTAAAGAAATGTCAATTTTCAAGAAAATCAGATGCCCACATGTTTCATAGTTCCCTAATCAGTTTTGTAGCTTGCAAAGTAATGTGATGCTGAGAAGCTATGTGTGTAAGAAAAAGCTATGTAGTCTCTCAGAACCACAGTTTTTTTATTTCATGTGATTTTATGGACATCAGAGTAATGGATGTGTTAAGTCTGTGATAGTTTCTAAAACTTGGGTTTAACTTAACCATTCTTTAATAGCCTTATGAAGTAGAAGATCATTCATAAGTCTATGATACCCAAAAAACAAATTTTAGAAAGGAGGAAACCAATAAGCTTAAGGGTATATTTTATCTACAGTCACAAAGAAACCTAAATATGGAGCCAGGGATAAACTTAAGACCTCTTCACCTCCTATTTTTAAATTTATTTCTTGTTAACAAGCCTATGACCAGTAGAGAAGGTGGCATTTCCATGGGATTTAGTGAAGGGAAATGTGTTAATCATTCATGATTGTACAGATTCTACCTGAAAACACAGGTTGATGCTCGATAACTCATGCAACAGGTGAGTACATGTCTTGCTTGTGGGATGATCAAATTCTATCAGGAAAAAACAGTCCAAGCACCAAGTCAAGACTAAGCTCTGAGTACTTTTGATTGTGGACTATGCTCCAAAACAAGGCAAACAAGAAATATAGATTTCTTCCATTTGTCAAATACCATTTCTTATTTTCTTGCACTTATAAAGCAAGACCACAGAGTTTGGTACCACCATATCTCCCAAATACTATGCAGAACAGCAGCAAGATGTGTGTCCAAGGCCAGGCTGGTGGCAGTCTCCATAATAAATGGTCTTTGCCTCTCTTCTGCCCTGCCCCTGCTAGGTGAGACCCAACGGCTGACCAACCTATCAATTACTGGGGAAAAAAGGAAACATTATCCTTGCTAAAGTAAGAGATCAGAAAGAACCCCCCAAATAAATTGTTTTAATGTTTAAATGTTTTCATGTGTAAATGTTTTTAAATTGAAAATAATTCTAAATTATTTTCATTTGACGATGGAATGCACAGTTGTAGCATTCTTCAGTGGTGGCCAGAAATTTTTAAAAGAATCTGAAATCACTCCCAAAGTTATGCTAACAGGATTCACTAGAACATGAGTGCATCTCTCTCCCCCCCCTCTCTCTCTTTCTCTTTCTCTCTCTTTCTCTCACTTGTCCTATACATACACAAAAACATGCAAAAGTACACACAAATATTGGCCTATAATCCAGTACATTCCATCTTAGTATTTTTTTAAATATTAATTCATTGAACCATCTTAGAAATTGTGCAAAATAACTACATTACTCTCAGTACAGATGATATTTGAGGCTAAGATTTGAGACTATATGATCCATCAAAGGCTACTAAATAAACCTGTAGAGCCCTGAGCTGAACTCAAGCACAGGTATAGTCTATGTAACAATAATTCGACTTGTAATAGATATGACATTAATGGAGGACTGGTTGAACTTCCTGTCTTGAAGCTCACGTGGGGTGGTCCCCATTTCTTCTAAAGAGCATCCCCAATATCATCACTCTTTCAGCCAGTTTTCTGGTTAGAACCTCTAATTATATTGAAAAAAAAAAGGAGATGATTGGACTTGCCCTTGCTAGCATACTCTCATGCATACATACAAAGATGCACACATCTATGTATGTATAAAAAGCACATGACACACATGTAGTACACTAATAAACACATATGATTTTGTGAATATATACATGCATAACATGCACATGACTGAGCACCCACTTATACACACAGAAGCAAATATGAAACACATAGTTCCAAGTCTCTTTCCCTAAGAAAAGTTGTTTGATATATCAAAGGAATTTTGAAATACCTTTTCTCCTCGAGTTCCCTTTTCACCCCGCTCTCCTTGGAGACCCTATACAAAGAAGGGAAAGGTCAATAAAAAAGTTTCCTGAAGCAGTTTCTCTGTTCTTATTGTCTGAGGTAGTTCTTAACTACTCTTAATACCTGCATGAGATGCTTTTGAAGGTCACACAATAGCAACATTCTGTCTTTAGGCCTGGGCAGTTCCATTCAACTTCACAGTGAGAACTGACCTCCTGGTGCTGCTCTCCTGACCTGGGTCACCTATATAACCTCCTACTGGGTTTGGAAATCTGTCTGTAAGCTACCTAGTGAAGGATAGAATTTGGAAGTTCAGCATCTTTGTATTCAGACTCCACTGCCACCTGGAGCCTGCTTCCTAAAACTCAGAAAAGGTCTCTAGCACTGAATCTAGTATGCTTGAACCACCTCTCAAACATTTTCCCGAGGAAAAAACACTTCTCGGTCCTCTATACTTTATATTTCCACATTTCCACACGAGTAGAGTCTCAAAGAGACTGTGTCCCATTTCTGGTAAAGAAACTAGAACTGCTTCCTAAAAATAATCTTTTCACTTACGGGAGGTCCAACATGTCCAGGAGGTCCAGAAGGTCCAGGTAAACCTTGCGATCCCTGCAGAAGAATATTCACGAAGAATGGGTTTGGGAGAAAAATAGAAGGTTGGAATAGTGATGTATCATGTCTATTACTGTTTGGGGATGAGACCAGCTGCTTTTTGCCTGCTGTATGTAACTGTGCTGACTTGTTTGGAGGAGAATTCCACTCTACTCTATAATGCTACCCCTCCTCCTCCTTTAGACCACATTCCATAATTTTTCAGTAGGTGCCGTGAGTCTCTTAGACCTTTCGACTTCAAGATAGGCATTCTGAGTCTAATACAAAAAAATAGAGTTCCAATTCCATTTGCCCTGTTCTCCACAATCTTCATATGAAGAACATGCATAGGTTCTGTCCTGTGACTATCCTGCAGTGCATCTGTAGATCAATATAGGCTATATAAGGGACCTAGATACCATGGAGTTTCCTCAACTATCTGGACAATAATTGCTATAATCTGGGTATAAACTAGCAATATCTTAAAATATCTCAGAATTGCAGTTCTATTGCAGTACTACATTTTTCTGGGGTTTTGCTATTTGTGTGACTTGTGTTTACAGAAATGAAAACAAACAGGAGAAATACACATAGAAACACACAGACATAAATGCATTTACTATAATAATGACTATAGTGACATGCAACTCAAGTGAAAAACACTTTTTATGGATCTAATAAGATAAAGGCTATATACTTTATACCGAATACATATTTTGAAATAATTTATCTTAAGAGAATGGGTAGTTTAGCTCTATCTTTAAACTGGTAAATAAAAAGACAAATGAAGGAATGTAAGATGACTATTTTTGAAAGAGTGTGAGAGAATAAATACACACACATATAAATAATGTAAGGATGAGGGAGTCCATTTGTGCATGTCCTCTAAATCTAAAGCAATTTATCTTTTAAGATCTATCCAATAAATATATCAGAGAAGTTGCAGGTAAAAGGACACTTACTCGCATGCCCACTTCACCAGGTAGGCCTGGCTCTCCAAGTTCTCCTGGTTCCCCCTGCATGAATGAGTTTATGGTCATAGGTCAGCAAGGCAGAAAACCATCAAGAAGATCCTGACCCTTAGGGAGCAACCATCCCTTAAACTCATAATAGTTATATAGATAACACATCCCCTGCTGATATGGGGCCCCGAGATATACTATTTCTAGCAGTAATGGAGCTGATCTTAACCTTGTGGTCCTATAATGCCCTCCACTCATCATTGCTGCTTCTTGTCAACAAAACTGGGGCAGCACAATAGAAGAAGCACAAGCCTGGAATGATGGAATGATAGTGACTGTCCTTCAGGGAGGCAAGGACTAGCTTTAGGAGGAAAGTCTAGAGGTCTAATATTTTCTGAATCTTCCACTCAGTGCTTTCTCCTCTAATACTGAGCCATAATTCCTTCATATATAGCTATAGGTTATGGGCTTATGGGCAGGGTTTTCATCTTAAGGCTGGGTAGATAAAGGAAGGCTGAGTAGATAAAGGGTGGCTAGATAGATAAAAGGAGTGGATGGGGAGCACTCCAGTCTCTTCCTTTACAGTTTAGGGTGAAAAGGATTTTTTATTTCCAGAGCAGAGTGACTCATTTATTGAGTTCATTTTTGGCTTGAATTTCAGTACTACCTTTCAACTCTGTGGCCAAGGAAGAAGTCAAGATGCTGGTAGGATGTAGGATGGCTGATCTGTGGGTATCGGGTGTTGCTTGGCTCTTACCTAGACCCCTTGATCTACGAACACTTGTGAAAATGCCTTACCTGAGAACTTGAAGGATTCTAATTTTGGGCTAGAAGACCACTGGACCTAACAAGCATAACAGCTAGTCAACTCCATGACAGTCAATTCCAACTGGCAGCCACTACTGCTGTTTTTAGGTCAAGGTTGTGCTCTGGAGGCCTAAAATATACTTGTCTCAAGGATCCCCAGAACTGGAAAAAGCAACCTCAGTTAAGGACTCTAGGTCTGACCGTAAGATCCTTGTATTGGTTTGTAGATAAGTAGAAGAAACAGACATACCCGAATGCCTTTACTGCCATCTCTCCCAGGGGGACCAGGAGGGCCTATGGAGCCCTATGAGGAGAAAAAGGTGAGATTTAGTACAGAATAGTGGCAGTAGTATTAGAGAGAGACACTTGAATCCCTGACTAGTAGAGAAAATAGGTCCTTGATAGGATAAAGAGGGATTAAAGGTTAATTATGGAATAGGCAATATGGCTCCTAATGATATCTATGTAATCAGGCACAAGGTTCAATACTAAAGTTCAAGAATGTGGCACTGTTCAAGGCCTAGTGTCCCATGGAAACCAGGAACAACCTGCTGGTGCTTGGGGGCTTCCAAGGCTATACCTGAAGTTTCTCAGGAGACTTCGTGGTGCTGGAGATGGAAACAAAGATAAAGCACATGCCAGGCATGCTCCTTAACTATTATGGTCTTATCAAAAAAAACCCTCTGTTTTCAAAGTGAAGTTTTAAGCGCAAGTTATATAACTATTATATTTAATGAAAAGGTACTGGGTCAGGCAATTTCTTAGCTTCTGTTGTATAGGGCATAGTATATATTATACATAATATCGTATAATAATTTGCTTACTCCATTTCAGCCATTTTTAAGAATAATAATTGCTTTATTTAATCATCGTGGCTACAAAATTGTTCAGCTAGACTTCAGTCATAGTATGTACGACACCATTCTATAGTTTATTTTTCCCACCACCAATGTCCCCCTTTCCCTCCCTCTCCTTACTCTATAACCCTACCTGTCTCTGGGCAGGCATTTTGTATGTCTTTCTTTGAGTGTTTTTTTTTTTTTGACACTATGGTTTGCACTATTGTTAATGAAGAGGTGTACTATAAATCACTCTATCCCATTTTCATTACCCAATTCTTGTTCAGCATGATCAATTCCAACTATCATTGTCATAGTAGTCCCTTCTCTACTCTAACTGCACTCAGCGCACTTTGTGGCAAGCTTCCTACCATGGGCTGTTTGTTCATTGTGACACTAATCTTTAATATTTCTGAATATAATTATCATACTGTCTTTTTATGTACCACAAATGAATGAGGATATCATGTCCGTTTGTATCTGACTTATTACAATCAGCATAATAATATCCATATCCATCCATGTATTAGCAAATTTCATTTCACTTCATTTTTGCTAATGACTCTATAGTGTTCCATTTTATAGATGTACCACTTTAATTAGCCACCAATCTGTTCTTGGGTGCCTCCGTTGTTTCCAATTTTTTTGATTTTGGGCCTCACCTTTGGTGACGCTCAAGGGTTACTCCTGGTTCTGTGCTCAGAAATTGTTCCTGGATTGGGGGACCATATAGAGTCCCAGGAGATCAAACCGCAGTCTGTCCTAGGTCAGCTGTGTGCAAGGCAAACATCCTACTGCTGTGCAAACACTCTGGCCTCAATTGTTTCCAAATTCTGACTATTGTAAATAGTGTTGTGATGAACATAAGCATGCAAAGGGTATTTTTTCATATTGTGTTTTTGTGTTCCTAGGTTCCTAGAAGAAGGAGTGTTGTTCTGGATCATATGGGAACTCAATTTCCAGATTTTGAGGATCTTCATATTGTTTTCCTGAAAAGTAGGACTAGTCAACATTCCCACCAGCAGTGAGTGAGAGTTCCTTTCTATCCCTTCCATGCCAGCATGTTCCTGTTCTTTGTGATGTATGCTAGTTTCTGTGTTGAGATAAATTCTTTGTTGTTTTGATTTACTCTCCCTGATGATTAGTGATGTAGCATTAATTTTTGGTCCACACCAGCATCACTCAGGGTTTACTCCTGGCTCTGCACACAGAAATTGCTCCCCACAGGCTCAGGAGATCATATGGGATGCCGGGGTCGAACCCAGGTCTTTCCTGGGTCATCTGCATGCAATTCAAATGCATATCACTGTGCTATTATTTCAGTTCACATTTTTCTTATGTCTTTAGGCCATCTGTATTTCTTTTTTTAAGGAAGAAATATATTTCTTTTTTATTTTTCTTCTGTTCATTTCTTCTCATTTTTGAATGAAATTGTATGGCTTTTTCTTCTTAAGCTCTTTCATGAACTTTTATATCTTAGATATTAACCTCTTATCAAATGAATATTAGTATTAGTATTCCTTGGGTGGCCTCTGTTTCACTTGAAGTGCAGAAGCTTCTCTGTTTAAAGTTGTTCCATTTTCTTCCACTTTCTTAGACTCTGCTTTTTCCTCCTTGAAGATATATTTAGTCTCAATATAATGTTGTGTTTTGCCTGAGCTTACTTCTATGTACCTTATGGTTTTAGGTCTGATAGATCTTTAAATCATTTGGATTTAACTTTGTGCATGGTGTTAAAGAGAGATCTAAGTTCACTGTTTAGCATGTAATTGGTTAGCTATCCCAACATGACTTGCTGAAGAGTTTTTTCTTACTCCATTTTGTATTATTTGGTTCTTTATTTAAAAAATAATTAATTGTTGGGGCCAGAGTGATAGTGCAGCAGTAGGGCATTTGCCTTGCATGTGGCAGACCCAGGACAGACCTTGATTAATTTGCTGCTGTCCAATATGGTCCCCCAAGCCAGGAGCAAGGTCTGAGCACATACCCAGGAGTAACCCCTGAGCATCACAAAATTAATTGTTTGTCTAGAAGTCAGTCTCAGAACACACAAGTTTATTCCATTGATCTGAGTGTCTATCTTTTTTTCTAATACCTGCTGTTTTAACGACTATTGTTTTATATTACAATTTAAATTTGGGGAAAGTGATGCCTCCAATCTTCTCTTTTCTAAGGATTGCTTTAGCTATATGTTGGTATTTATTGTTCTAAATAAATTTCAGGGGTGTTTAATCCACTCTTTTGAAAAAATGTCATGGTTAACCTTAGAGGGATTGCATTAAATCTGTATAACACTTTGCATATTATTGCTGTTTTCATAATATCAATTCCCCCAATCCATTTCCTTGTGCCCTCTTTTATTTTTTGAAACAGTGTTTTGTAGTTTTATTTGTATAGGTCTTTCACCTCTCTAGTCAGTTGACTCCAATGTACTTTATTTTCTGTGGCACAACTGTGAATGGGACTTTTTTATTTGTTGTTTCTTTCTTTCTTCACTTTAATTATCTGTATATAGATAAGCCATGAATTTTTGCATATTAATTTTGTTGCTTCGGATTTTACTATACAATTGTTTCACTTTTAGACATTTGAAACTCAATCACCCAGAAATTAAGAGTTAACCAATAGTGATCAAAATATATTATTGGTACTAGTAGAAATATTAGTAGATTATTGAATATAACTAATAGAGATATTAACAGGTTTATAGAAAAAATATTAAAGTTAACAAAATCAAGGTCATATTGAGAATAAGATAATGCTAAAGATTGTGCTACTGAGAGTGGAATTTTTCTGCATATCCCATAGATTACTGTTCAGTCATCAGTGCAATTATTTCAACCCTACAAGTCTATAAGACAAGTGCCTAATATTTCAGTTTCTTAGCTAATCAAATGAAAGCACAGAAGTTCAGATATTTTCCCAAAGTCACAATGGTTGGATATATTTTTATGTAAAAATATCAGACTTCAGATGACAGAATTTAGCTTTGCAAAGCTTCATGACAATTATTGCTTCTACCTTTCGTGGGAAACATGAATGTCTGCTGGTTCTGTGCTTTAATATGCACTTACCATGAGAGCTCATGGATAACATGAATTTCTTGAGATCATTGAGAAGTTGCATGGTCAGTGAGGAAGACTAACCAACTAGCAACTGAATATCAGAACCTAAATCTATCTGTCTCCAGAGAGATCTCTGGCTTCAGTTCATATCACTAGGAAAACACTGGACTGCCTAAATCTCAGACAAAATTCCAGCTCCAATCCAGAATTCTGGGAAGCATATCTGTTTCCAAGATCCTTGTTTTACCACCTGCCACATCTTCACTGACATGAGCAAATAGTTTGTATAATTCCAGGTTGACAGGACACTACTCACTTATCTTTGCTTCCCTGAAAATCTGGGACTAAATTCAATTATTTCCAAAAAAGAAACGATGAAGAAAAATATTACCTATTGAATACTATCCACATACCCAAGGAAATCAATTCCCTCTTTTATGAACTTTAGCAATACTTCTAGAAGTAATCTAGAAGCAATTCTAAGAATTGCTTAGTGTACCATAGTCCAGGGACCATGTTGGCATTTTAAAGGCATTTCTCACCATCTATAACAACACAATCATCCTGGAAGTGAGAAATTGCAAATTCGATTTTATAGTTGAGGTATCTGAGATTCTCATTAACCATTGATAATCCAGATTGGCCAATACCCAAAATATGCTTATTTCCATCACCTCATCTAAGATCATATTTAAGCTCAGAAACTATGCTCTCCTTTAGCCCTATCTTTACACAATAGATACTAAGGAAAAGTAATCCAAGAAGAATAGCAATGTCCCCAACATAACATTACATATTGCAAAGAAAAACTGAAGTCTAAACAAGCATTCAGACAATAAAGGATGATGTGAGTCCACAAGTGGTGAGAACAGTCTCTCTACTGGGATTCTCTGCATTTAATTCTCCTAAACACTTCAAACAAGAACTCAGTGGGAACATACAATAAGTTATTGTAGCCATTGTGTAACATTATACAACACTATGATTTTTTCCAGTCTTATAAATTACATGGGATGAGACACATAGATGTATGTCTATATATTTACATCCTGATTTATATCCTTAGTTTATGTATAAGTACTAAAGGAAAAGTTTCTAAGAGTAAGAGAAAACAGACTTGTCAGAAGAAAACTACTTTTATTCAAATGAACAAATTGGATTTTGATTTACATACCCAATCTAAGAAAATGGTGGATATGAGGCCCTTAGATCAATGAGAATGAGGTTGTAAAATGCTGTTGTTCTTTGGTCTACAGGCAAACAAATTCTGGGAATCATCATATAACCGTGCTATCATGCCTGTGATATTTTCTCTTGATAAATAGGAGGTGCATTTTCATGGGCAGGATGATTAAAATAGCATTTTTAAATGACTGTTGGTTTTATATTTCTCATTGTAAATTCCAACTCTCTGGATTGGCCATAGAGAAAGTAGAGCTGATCAGGCATGGAACTTGCCATGTGTGAGACCAACCTAGATTCAATATTTTTCACTAACTTTAGCATCTCAGGAGTTATCCTGAGTACAAAGTCAGGAATAATGCTTATTTAGTACATGCAGGTGTGGTTCAATACCCCCACCTTCATTCTTTTCTTTTCAGAAGAGAGCATTTCTTTTCTGTGATCTGTTGAGCTTGTACTCATTAAAATGAAAACTTCACTATTCATTATAAGATTGTGCATTGTAAAGCATATAATATAGTATAATATAATGTTACAGTCTATGTTACACAATAATGCTATAATGTAGTGTTATAATAAACCCATGGTACATCATTGACATCTGGGAAGAATCTTGGTAACCTTTCCTCAAAGTTTTCTACATTCCTCTACCTGCATAATAAACTGCCATTTAATTTATTTTTCTCATCATATTCTTTTTAACTTTCTACAATAAAGTGCTAACTAGCCCCAATTCCTCTCATCTCTCTCATATATATATATATATATATATATATATATATACATATATATAGTACTTGTTTTCAAAGATTTTTAGCATATTTGGCCATGCCTATGAAAATAGATGATTGGCCTTCCAATATCCCCTACTTTGCGAAGGAACTCTCAACATATACTGATATAGAATATCCAGCACATTGGTCCTCAAATCACTTCTTTACCTTTTATCTTACTCCTGAGAGCCCCCTTCAGTATCTTTTGTCCTAAGCCTGGTGACCTATCCATAACCTAAAGGAACATTCTAGTCTGCCAGGAACCACAATCTCCCAGGTTCAGTCTATATGCCAAATTCTCAGTCAGATTATCTGCTGAATCCCTTAAAATGCCTGAATGTTAATTATCAAGTCTCTCAGCCACAGATTCCTGGAACCAGCTTCTCTGATGCTGCTGACCACTGTGCATATTACAACCAATTCAGAGGACAATATACCCAGGTTGTACTCTCTGCCCAAGAATGTCTTTTTTCCTTTACTTGGATTCCTAGCACAGCAATATTATGGTGGTATATACTTTTACCAAGCCCAACCTTTCCTGTTTCATCACCATTCTCAATCCCTGAAGGAAAACCTTACCTTTTCACCTTTTTCTCCTTGGATAAAAGATCCTCTTCCCTAGAAAAGGAAATCAAAAATAGGAATTTATTACTGAGCATCTTCAATGGAAGACATCACACATGATGAAAACAGAAGTACACTATGACTTGAAGTGTAGGAGAACTTCTCCATCAGCTCTTCCAAGAAGCCTCTAAAATTGGTGAATATTAATTTTCATATGTAATGTCCCAGATAATAGCTATAACAATTGAAAATTACATAGTAAAATAATTACTCCAGACAGAAATATATATTTACTAGAAGTAGTTTACATTTCCTTTCACTCCTATTCTAGAATAATACTAATCTAGCTGGTAATTATGTGAAATAACAGAGAGAAAGAAGGGATGGAGGGAGAGGTAGACTAGAAATAAAAAGTAAATACAAAATTAATCCTGGCACAAGAAATACTATTTGTTGTAAGAAATTACCAGCTTCTGAAATTAAAACTGTTAACTGGGAACAGAGATAGAGTTTTCTGGGTTGAGAAGAAGTGGTAAGAATGTTAATAAAGTCACAATGGTTAGCTGGAGACATGACCAGGCCAAAGACATCACATGGCCAAAGAGAGAAACTTCTACTTCATTCACTTCATTCTGAGTGTAAAACGGGTAATCTCCCAGGCCCTTCTATTTTCAACCCACTCAAGCTGATTTGTATGCTTGAGGGAAAGACCAAGATAGCCCACACTAGCCAGGCAGAAAATATCCTTACCGTGTCTCCTTTCTCCCCCTTTGGTCCAGGAAGTCCAGCTGGCCCGGTAGCTCCAATATCTCCCTGAGGGGGTCAAAGACAAACATGGGGTAAGGTTTTCTAATATGGTTCATTCTGTTATTTCAAATTGTACAAGGAGGACATATTTCTACTACTGGAGGGGCAGGAAGCATCTAAGTGATTTCCCTAACTTTGTTCTTCAAGGAGCTAAAAAAAAAAAAACCTAGATAAGTGAGCCTTTTAAATTCATGCTGGCCATAACCCCAGAAGATTGAGTAAAAAGGTTCAAAACTGCAGCTCTTCTTCTTTACAGGGGAACACAATGCTTCTTGTTGGTCTTTGGGTTCCTGTGTGAATTGGCAATGATGTCATGAGCAATGCAAGATTAAAAACATGATTCTTTTTTTTGGAAAAATCTAAATCATGGTTCCCAATTATGAGCTCTGTAACAAGCTTGTACTCCTAAAAACCATGGATCCTGACAAATAACTCATAGAGAGGCATGGCAGACAAAGTTAAATAGTATCTTTCAAAGAGAGATCCACTCAGGGATGAGAATAGGGCTAGAGATAGAATCTTCTGCTACAACAGAAACCAATCCAAAACAGTTTAGCGTGCAGACACTGTAGTCCTCTATTCTATTTTATTTTTTAATTTTTCTTTTCATAGACAATTATAAAATAAAAATAAAAATCCAGGATTTGATGAGACTGCCCCAAGTACTGTTTCTAACCCCTTAGTTTGACGAGTCAGATGAAGAAGGAAAGCAGCGAGAAATAAATAAATCCAAGCTAGTAAGCAAAAGATATTCCTTGGAATCATTCTGCTTTTACTGCATGACCTCTCTCTGCACTTCCTCCCTATCAGAGCCCAAAGCCAGAACTCTTCTTAATTCAAAACAACTCCCAGTACCAGAAGGGGGAAGGTCTAAAGGTGGAGTCAGATGCAAAAGTAACTATCCAGTGGGTTTTTACATACCAAAACAAGAGGATGGGGATGGGGGAGTCTTTAGGGGTAAAACCTTTATTTAGGCTTTTACCTAGGTTCATCTTCAGATCATCTATATTTCTAGTCTGAACTCATTTTGATAATATAAAGGAAAAATAACACATCTACTTGGCTTTTGCTTTTCCCTCTGTGCATTTCTTTTATTTATGCTCTTCATTGTCCTAAAAACTCCCTTTTATCCTACTTTAAAGTGCAGGGAGGGCATTCCATAGGAAGGCATCCTGAAACGTTCATCAAGAAACTTTGTAATTTCTTCTCAACCCATTTGGCAGTTCATTACTTTATATGCCATGCCTTCTTACTTCTCACTAACTCAAGATTCTAAGATTTTTGTCACTGTTATGCTCCTGCATCTAGAATATTTGGCTCTCGACCATAATTGTTAATATGATTTGAGTCCAACCAATCATAAAATCACAGCAAAACATGTTCATTCTTACTGTTGTTTTGTTTTTTGGCCCAGAACAGCAGTTCTGGGGCTACTCCTGGCACAGACATCACACCTGCAGTGCATACTGGACTGTGGTACAGGAGATTAGACCCAAGGACCTGACAATGCAAAGCATGTCGAGGTATCTTCCCAGCCCTACTCAAAATCACAACAGTCATTTTTGATCATTTCACCAGTAATTCTAAAAAATTTAGGATTATAACTCAGCTGTATGGTAGATGGCTTGGCTCAGCACAGATACATCTTTTTTTCTTTCTCTCTTTAATGTACCTTCTGTTTTATTATTTGGTTAGTTCTGTCATCCACCCACTGCTGGATCTGTTCAACTACAGTATTGTAAAAGCATGCATGAAGAACTTCAAAAAATATTTCTGCTGGTAGAGAAACAAATGCTTAAACCATTTGCTCTTTTTCTTCTCATCTGACAGTCAAAAACCTGAGTTCCCACCCCCAAGGAATTCACCAAGACAAAAACTCCTGCGTTTCTCATAAACAACCTTTCTTACTAAATATTCGAATTGTCCTCCTTTAGCAACCAGCAAGTATAATAGAATAGACATGCGTGTATAAATGCATGTGAAAGCGTGTATGTAAGTGCATGTGTACACAATGGTTTTTGTCTTTGCTTTTGTGATAACTTGTATAAGATACTATATATGACATGGTGTTTGTATGTGATTTATGTGCAATGCTATGTATAATTATGTGTGACATGTCTATGGTATGCAAAAAAGATTTTGAGTGTTCATAATGTTGTGTGCTTAAGTGTGCTACTGTATTATAGCATATGGTAATGGTATATGTGTGCAATATTGTATATATTAATGTGTGATTGCCATGGACTCTGTGTCTCTGTTCTTCATCCTATAAAAATATAAAGAGAAGAGAGATGGTCATAGAAGAGGGAAGATATGATGAAGAAAAGAAAAAGAAGAGAAAGACAAAGAGATCTTAACGGGCACTCAATAGATGTGAGGTAGTAAATATAAGGATAAGAATTCAGGAAATATGGAGCCAAAGATATAGTTCAGAGATAGAACATTTGCCTTTTACATGAAGCCTACCTGAATTTGATCCTCAGCAACTCCATGCACTACCAGGACTGATTCCTGAATGCAGAGTCCAGAATAACCCCTGAACATCTCTAGGTTTGGTCCAAAGTAAAAAAAGGAGAACATAGGAGATTGAACTATAAGATATATATATATATATATATATATATATATATATATATATAGAAAGGAAAAAAATAAGCAAAAAGACAAGGAATATAAGAGAAAGGAAGGAGAGAAGGGAAAAAGTGAAAGAGGGAGAAGCAAATGAAAGATTCATGTCAGAGTTACAGAAAAAGAAAAAGAGGTGAAAATGTGAAAAAAAAAACCCATGTCAGGGGTTCAGTGGAGTGAAACCAGAGAAAAGGGAGCAGGAAAAGACAAGAGAGTGATGAGAAGGGAGATCAAGCGAGGAGAGACAAGAGGAAAAGACAAAGAAAGTCATGGGAGAAGGAAAGAAATAAAAAAAATAAGAAAATAAGGAGGATACAAAGATAAAGCAAAGGGGATACAATGTCAGGGCCACTTTGGGGTGTCTTTTTCTCTACACTTTATCCTTCTTTCACTCCAAGACCAGGCATAAAACAATGAATCGTTTGAATATCTCCAAGCTTCAACTTTCTAAGCCAAACAAGGAAAGAGGACGCTCTGTCTAGTACTATGTTGTAAACCGGATGAAGGACTGAGAGAGAAGAGGCTGCCACGTGACCAGGGAGGAAAGCGCCCATGCACCTAACTTGTGCAACAGGAAGTTTGGAACTATTTCATCAAAAATAATCCCATGCATTTAAACTATCAGAACATGCAATCTAAACAAATAGATTCGTAAAATCTTGGCTTCCAAAACTTCTGGAATATGGAAGGTCTCAAAGAAATGAAGCAAATTTAGCTGGCCACAGAGTCACGCTTATAGGAGCCAACAAGGATTGCAACAGGACTTGTGGGTCTACTTACTGTTTAAAATTTCAGACTGAGACAAAATAGAAGTGAAATAGGACCAGACTCCAAATTTGAACTAAATTCATGTCATTTTCTTTTTTCTATTTCACAGGAAGTGTCCAAGCAGGATATTGTATAAGTCACCTGTCCCATCCCTTTTTTTTCTCCCATTGAAAGCAAAGCAAAGCAAAGGGAAAGGCACTTGGGTTTAAAAGTGCCCCTTTACCAAATTTACCACTGACCTTTACACCAGGTAGTCCAACTGCACCATCAGATCCTTTTTCACCCTAAAGGAAGATAAATAAATAAGTCACTGTTTGCATCCCATATACATATATATCTCACAAGCCCCCACTGACCAGGAAGCTGGAGGAAAATTTACTGTCTGAAATTCAAATTCACAAATAGACTCTGAAGTCCTCCCAAGGCAATCACTGTAGGAAATGAAGCTAGAAAACTACTACCCACAGGTCATGGTGACCTGAATGTGTCATCATTATGCCACATGATGTATATATTCCAATTAGGAAGATATGCCTATTTGTTTATGAAATGGCATTTAATAAATTAGGAAAGAAGACAAGTGGATAGGCTAAAAGTAAACATTGTTCCCTCAAAATATGCCCTATTTAGTGTGTTTTCCTGCTGGGTTTGAAAGCATATGATCTGCTTAAGTTGTAAATGTATACAAAGATGCCAAACTAAAAAACATGTGTCACAGGTTTTATAAATTTATATAAGTATAAACGTCTATACATTCATGACAATAAAGGTGACTGACAATTGCATCTACCATTACAATAGTTTTACTGCACATTTATTACACTGTTTACATGTTTTGTACATAGATAATCAGCAGCATATAATTTTTCAATGCATATATAAATATTGCATGCACATGCAAATGTATGTAAATAATCATTTTCTTTGGTTACATAATAAATATTTAAAGAATTTATTAGCCTGTGTACTCTTAACATTCATTGTATTTGGTCCTGAATTAGAAACGTAGACTGAAAGACATTATATTGGATTGACAGAATATACAAAATATTTTGTAAACTGAATAACATTATTTGGAGATTCATAAATCAAGTGTGCTTGATTGGATACAGAGTTCTATGCAATTCCTGGGCCCAGACTTGCTGAGGTCAGACAGTGATGTGAAGAGGATCAGACTTTTCTTGGGGGAGAGATAAGAAAACTGTTTGACATCCTGTGATTAGAAAATATATAGGCAGGCCTGGTGCAAATGACTTGGTTGATGGGCTGCAGAGTTCATGGATGTCCAAGTCAGATTTGAAATGAATGGATTTTTAAGGGCCATATTGTATGTAAAATAAAACCTCAGTGCACAGTATTTGTTTAAGGTTTCCTATGTTTGTGACAGTTTCCTACGTTTGTGTCATAGAAATGATTGAGTAAAGGAATAGATTGTGAGAAAGTAACCCTTAAAATGAAACTGATAACAAGAATCGGTCAATTAGGGTTAGATTATAGTCAGGACTAGTCCTAGACCGCATTCATGCACAGTCTGTCTGCAGGCACAGAAGTATGTAGTAAGCCTCCTAATGCATTTTTATCTCATTTAGGATTCTTCACTAAAACAAGGATTAAAAGGGATTTAGATTTAGACAACTGCTTTTAATATTACAATTACATGCAAGAATCTGCTCAACAGATACTTTCTGGAATGACTGTAAAAAAGAAACCATTTGATTCTTTTTCCAATTTTTTCCATTTTTTTTATCAGAGTACCAGGCTGAAATTCCTTATCTACTTCAAGGTGCACCCCCAGATCCCTCGTCTATCAGGGAAGTGCCCTATCTATTTGGCCTTACATCATGCTCACCCAACGTTTAATATCTGTTGAACTAATAGCTGGTTGGGGTTTAACTGTATTAGCAAGCTCTATTTCTGTAGATGGAGAATAAAAGAGGAAAATATGATGAACAGTGGAGGTAGGAAGAGACAATGGAGAGGATATCAAAGCGGACTGACTATCTAAAAGACAACTGACATTTTTGAAGTGTGACTACTCTGATGAACTCAAATAGAACAGTCATTTTATTCTTTTTTTTTTTTTTTGAGTTTTTTTGGTTTTTGTTGGATACCGTGACTTAACAGTGGTCGTTTTTTGCTTTAAACCTTTCTGCCATTTTTCAGCTTTGCAGCTTTGCATCTGCAAGCAACCCATGTGCAGTTTTGCTGTAGGGTCTCTGAGCTATCAGAAAAACAAGCAGCCACAAAAACAATATGTAACACTTTTAACCCAGGAGAGAAGGACACAACCTGGGACCACTCCCCTCTTTCCTGGAATGTATCCGAACTCCCTCTAGCCCATATACTTGAGATGGCAAAAAACATCTATTATTGTACTAGGCAAGGTTGTTTTTGCAAAGTCAATTTCTTAAAAGTTTGCCCAACCATAAACATGTTTAGAACTCAGAAATGTAACTTGCAGACCCTTCCTCAAGGTCACAGAAAGTCTCCATGGAGACTGCTAATGTAAGGTTATTTTGCCCCTTACCTGTTGCCCACTTTCCATATTTGGAAAACTATGTTACCTCCTCTATCCCACCCATTTTGTGATGTGCTCATTCCTTATTTGGAATAAACCAATGGCTGCGTGCCAAAAGAGTGATTGATATTACTTCTGCCAGCCCCCTTTTGCCTGTCTATAAAAGGTGGCTCATTCCCCATTAAAAAGCCTTAGACCGGATTTTTCGCCTTGGGCCTCTTTCTTTATTAACCTCTCCAGATTCTTTACAGGTATGGTGTGCTCTAAGTCCTGCTAATAAAGATGTGGTCGTCCAGAAGCCTCTCGAAGATTCCTCACTGGCCGGGCCCTTCTGAGGGCTTCCAGGATGCCCGCAGGTTTTTGGGTCACACCCAGTGGTGCTCAGGGGTTACTCCTGGCTGTCTGCTCAGAAATAGCTCCTGGCAGGCATGGGGGTGGGTGGGGGGGGGGCATATGGGATACCGGGATTCAAACCAACCACCTTTGGTCGTGGATCCGCTGATTGCAAGGCAAATGCCGCTGTGCTATCTCTCTGGGCAGTCATTTTATTCTATGAGTCCTCCTATAAGCTGACCCAAGCTGATAACCATTCTGGAATATCAGAGCATAAGAATATGGAAGAGCATAGTCCATCCTTCCTATATAAGTGTTCTTCTTTTCTCACTCTTTTTATTTTTTTTTTATTTGTTTTGCTTTTGAGGCCATAACCAGCAGTGGTACTCAGACTTACTATTGACTTTATACTTATGGATCATTCCTGGTACAATTTAGAAGGCAACAATGTAGTATTGGTCATCAAACTGGGGTCATCTGCAGGCAAATCAACCACCACTGCACCATCTTTCTAGCTCTTTTCCCTCATTCTTACACATTGTCTATGTGTGTTCTGGTAAAAGAGTAGAAAAGTCAAAAGGGCTATTGGCTTACAGAAAAGCAGAATGGATAAAGTATGGAATAAGAATAAATGGTAATGGTGGTGCTCTTAGACACATACCCATATTTATAAGTAGTAATAAGATACATGCATAAAGCTTACTCACTTATATTTTAGATTATAGTACTGAAAGGAAATAGGATGAAGAAAGGATCAAATCCAAAAGAGTTAAGACAATCTTATTAACTCATTTTTAACTTTGGGGAAAAATTTGTTAGAGCAGTCTCAATAACAACTTTCTAGTTGTACACAAAAATCCAGAAAAGAGAGGCTCAAGGACATCCCTCTATAATGCAAATTATCCTAGCCAGCACAACCCTGTGCAATATGATAAGTTCCCATGACAATGGTAACCATACTCCACTCAGATATGTGGCTCCAACCATGGGCCTAAGCAGGCTGTTTATGCTACCTTTTCTCCAGCTGGACAGGAACAATTGATGGTCTTCAGAAATCCAACGTGTTCATTGGTGGATGTGGGAAGCTGTTGGGGAGGGAGTGGAGGTTCCGTCAACACCGTCACCTGACACTGGAATGAAGGCAAAGTGTCAGAAATGGCATCCAGAATAAAGCTTCCACTCAGGGCCCGGAGAGATAGCAAGCAACTGATCCAGAACCAAAGGTAGTTGGTTTGAATCCCGGTGTCCCATATGGTCCCCCGTGCCTGACAGGAGCTATTTCTGAGCAGACAACTAGGAGTAACCCCTGAGCACTGCCAGGTGTGGCCCAAAAACCAAAAAAAAAAAAAAAAAAAGAAAAGAAAAGAAAAAAAAAACTTCCACTCAACCCTGAGTCTTAACCATTAACTTGAAAGGGACAGATCAAATATGACCCAGAGCCTTGCATTTTGAAGTTTTGTCAAACCAGTCACAGCTGTTTGGCTGGTGTTTAACCATATGAAGGAGCTTCTTAACACCTCCTCAGTATTTATATCTTCTGAATGGGACAAGCATTTCCATTCTAATATGAAGGAAAGGGTTGAATGAATAGCATATTAAAGCTTATTTCAGTGTCTTCCATCAATTAGTTCTAGTGGATCGTAATTATTTGTGTCCCTTACAACATGCTCATCCTTCATTTGTTTTCCTCACATACTTCAATTTACTTTATCATTCTTTTCCTTTGGTCCAACTGTGTCCTTATTTTTCAAATATCAGGACCATGTACTTATTTTTCAAATATTAGGACCATTTACCTCCATATTGCCCCTACAGTAATACCCATATCAATGTAGGACAATGACCCAGAGAACAGGCACACTGACAGAGACACTGGCTATATTTGGGGCTTGGTGCAACCAGCATTGTGCACTGAATTCAACCTACACTCCTGAGAAGTGGGAGCTATGAGCAGACCTATCTTCAAAGTAGCTTTGAGACTAGTGTTTGGTAAAAACATTGGAAAGAAAGAGACATGAAATGAGACAGAAATCGAGGTGTATAATGAGGCCCAAAGCTGCCTTTTACTGCCTTTCATTGTGTCCTGACTACATGCCACCTCCTTTGAGCATAAGTGGCAGTCAGTCCTCTCAAAATTCATACTGCCCCCACTAGGAACTGTCAATCACACTTAGCTGCCTCTCTAGAGAGCTAAGCCTTATCAACTAGCCTCCAGCCTCCTGGAGATGTGGAGCCTGAGATGAGCATAAGAGCCTCTCTCTCTAGAAGACCTTCAAGATTCCTTTCTCCCAATATACCAACTGTCCAGAACTTGTCATCTCTTGGTCCCATTTTGAGTGCAGGTGCACTGACACTGGCCTGCCTGTACCTAAGCTTTAGGCAAGTTTCTTTTTTGTGGCAAGGCAAGTTCCCCTTTTCCTCCCATTTCTCCCCATGTCTCCCAGAAGGGGCTGCATACCGGGCCAGAGGGAATGTCACAACAGGTCTCCAATTCTGCATGTCGGGAGTCACAGTAGATGACAATCCGCTGTAAATCAAACTGGAAAGGGAATCAAGAACACAGATTGAATGTCAGCAACCTGGAAACCCAGAAGACCCATGTTTGCAGCAAAGTCCTGCGCAGGTATCAGGATATTTTCTGATATGACCCTGGTCACCTTCTTCCTCAGAAAAATGAAGTTTCTGGGGACACTATCCTTTTAAAGTAAGAGTCCTGCATGGAGGAAATATTTCTGTCACAGATTGTCACAAAGATAATTTCCTTCTGCTCTGACTGTATATGGCTCACCCTCAGCCAATTCTACTTCTTCCAATCCACTTCTGTAGATGTTGTTCAGGTGCTGTTCATTAGGCACTTTGTGGTCAATGCAACCTTATTCTTGATTTTCCTTCACCTCTAAAGGGTTCAATGAATTTACTATAATAAAGCATGTGGTTAGCTCGCCATCTTTAATAGCACACCACCTAGGGTACCATCAGCATGGGGAGATGCTCAGCTGGTTGATATCAGCCCCTGACTGAGGCAATCCTGTACAAGTAACTCCTGATCTCACTGACTTGGCTAAGCCGAAACACGTTTTGAGTCCATCTGTTTTATTTCCTGTAGAGACTTTGTTTCACTGGTAGGAGAAAATGGCAGAATATAAAACTGCTCTTGTTAACAAGGATGTTTTAAAGAGAAGATTCTGCTGTCTACATTGGCAGGTGCAACTTCTCAGCAGCTAAGCAATCTGGCAAATTTGTAAGAACAAGAATAGACAGAAACTAAAATTTGGTGATGAGTATCATGGAGTCTGAAGAGATATCAGTGTATATCTTTATACTTTAAACTTACTATTTTTAAAGATTGATTCTATTTCAATAAAAGTATTTCTTAAGTAAGAAAAACTTTGGAGGCCAAGTACAGAATAGTCTGCCTAGTGCCTGAACAGAGGTGCTTCCAGATGGGGTGATTATGTCAGAGATCCAGAAGAGATATTTTATGATTGAGCAAATCACCAATATTTTCTACCTATTCCATTCTCCATTTCTCTTCTCCCTCCCTCAAATCAGGGATTTTATCCTTGAAATTCCTCTGCCCCTGTACACCTCTGAGAACTTTGTCCACTATTTCACTCTCAGAAACCCATAGGGCCTGTTTCTTGCAGGCCCTGAATTCCCTCATGTTCCAACAATTTAATGAAGCTTGGTGTCCTTTTCCTAACTTCACTGTGGACATTAATAAATAAATGTGTACTGATAGACTGTGAATTCTAATTGGATAATTTTCTAAGTCGGGTCTTCCCTTATAAGAAACTCAGCAAAAATTTGATGAAATATTTTATAGAGGATACTGCAGAGAATATCTCAGAATAGCTGAAACCTGGCTCCTAAGGCTTCAGTCCTATGACCCAGATGACTTGGCTAGAGGAACCCCTGCCAGTACTCACATCGATGGGCACACTGTCATAGAGGCGCTTGCCAATCACTGTCTTCCCTTGAATGTCAATGTTCTCCCTTTCCTCTATGGGAAGTGTCTGAACCAGAGCACAGTCAATATAGAGGGAGACATTTTGGGCCTGGATGCTCAGGGCAATCTTGTGCCATTCTCTGTCGAAGAGGTCATTGACCCGGTAACCACGGAAGACCACTCTGACGGCATCCTTCATGGCTCCCACGGCGTTGTACTCAACTGCCTTGTTTTCACCATCCAGGCGGATAGAAACCTGGGCGGAGAAGAGCAGAAGTTCCTTGAGATGTATGGCATCAAGTGGGGTGAGGTGGTGGTGGTGGTGAGAAAAACTTGTGAAGGTTCACTTCTCAGTCACACCTCCTTAATTGAGTCTTACCTGGTTACAACCTATAGGTGTTAATAATACTCTCTCAGGGATTATTCTACTTATTCCACATCAATGTAATAATTAAATTTAAACATGAATTTAGGGGCCAAATTTCAATTGTTTTCTGGAGAGGTGATGACATTTAGGTAACTGTTGTTATGAGACTATATAACAACTCATGGAAAAGAGTTTAAATTGAAACTGAACCAAGGATCTCAATTGGCTTCAGTTTCTCTTAAAACTTAGGGCTGGAGTGATAGTACAGTCATTAAGGCTCTTGACTTGCATGTGGAAGACCTGTGTTCAATCTCTGGCATCAAGATTGTTCCCTAAGCAGTAAAGGTTTGATTCTGAGTTAGAGCCAGGAGTAACCCCTGAACACTACCAGGTTTGACCCCAAAATAAATAAATAAATAAACAAATAAATAAATAAAATTTTAAAATGGGGATGAGCTGTATGACTGTAGTTGTACAGAGAGAAGGACATTTTTTTCTTGCATATAGCAGACCTGGGTTTGATCTCTGACACTCTATATGGTCCTCCTAACTTTCCGGAAGTAGTTTCTATGTTCAGAGACAGGAATAATCTCTGAGCACTTTTGAGTGTGTCCCCCAAACAAAACTAACAAAAAAAACCTAAACTGGAAAACATGACTTAACTTCTGATTAGATGTCAGGGACCAGTTTGTGGCCCTACTATTTTTTATTCTATCAGTGAATAAAGATAGAGGACATAATCCAAATCACAGGAAATAAATATTTATTTAGTGAATGAGTGAATATTTTTATGTCCTATAACTAAGGATTTAGTTTTCCCAATAGATGCATTCTAGATTCCCTTTTCTGCTTGGCTTCAAACCCTCAAAGTTTGACTTTTAAAAGATTTCTTCTTTGATGAGGCCAGAACAATAGCACATGTTTCCACTGCATTTGGCTAGCCTGGGTTTGATCCTCAGCATCCATAAGGTTCCCCAAGTCTGCCAGGTTGTGCCCCTCACAAAAACAAACAAACAGACAGACAAAAAAGATACCTCCCTTGAATCATTTATCCTTTGACATTCCATTAATTTTCCCCACAAATAATCAGTAGTTTAGAACTTAAAGGGCAGAAATCAATAGTAGAGGATATAAAGGGCAGAAAGCAATAGTACAAGGATCTTATTTCTTCATTGTTTCTTTTTATGGCTTTTTCACTCTAAGATCAAGACAGTAACCATTAATTCCACCTATAGCAATATTTAGTTTGCAAAGTTCTGAGTTTTATTGTTTGTTTGTTTTTGTTGGGGGAGGAACATTCAATTGTGCTCAGAGCTTACTCCTGGTTCTATACTCAGAGATCACTCCTGGCAGGCTCATGTCTCATGGGGTGCAAGGGATTGAACCCAGAAAGCTAAATGCCATGCATGTCTTCCCCACTTTATTTTGTCTCTGGTCTCTAGTTTGCTGAATCCTAATATTTAACTTCATCAGTTCCTGTAATCTGAGACATTTTACTAAGTCACACTTTAAATTACATGGATGGTTTTGCCCAATTGGCAACTCACATTTGAAACATGGTCATGATCTAGTTAACCTCCCTTTAGTTTTGTTTCATTTGTAAAATAGAAAGTGTAGTTGCACATTTCATAGAGTCAAATAGAGACTAAAATGAATTAATAGATAAAAATAGTACTAAATATTTGTCATAGTTTTACAGCATTTTCCATGAGTCAGAGAGATAGCAGAGTAGGTAAGCTAGAAAGTTCAAAAGGACATTACCACAGTGCAATCCTTTTTGACAAGTACAAAATTAGATTATTATCTGAACATTTTTCACATCCCAAGTTGCTTCAAGAGATCACTAAAGTTGGGTGTCAGAATTATTTTTCTTATTTCTAGGACTGCCCTCTTCCAGAGTCAAGTCTCAGATTAGAAGTTCTTGCATTAATATGGCCACTCACCACCTATTTGAACATCATATCTGGAATAACAATAACAATAACCAATGTGCTTACATATTTCCCAATGATAAAAATGACAAATTTCAAGAGTGGTGGTCAATACAAAATGAAAGCATAGATATAAAAATTCAGATGTCGGGGCCCGGGAGATAGCATGGAGGTAAGGCGTTTGCCTTTCATGCAAAAAGGTCATCGGTTCGAAATCCCGGGTGCCCCATATGGTCCCCTGTGTCTGCCAGGAGCAATTTCTGAGCATGGAGCCAGGAGTAGCCCCTGAGCACTGCCGGGTGTGACCCAAAAACAAAA
>PVKC010007274.1:0-29738 GCA_004027635.1 Crocidura indochinensis
ATTCCCACCAGCAGTGGATAAGAGTTCCTTTCTCTCCACATCCCCGCCAACACTGTTTGTTCTCATTCTTTGTGATGTGTGCCATTCTCTGTGGTGTGAGGTGGTACCTCATAGTTGTTTTGATTTGCATCTCCCTGATGACTAGTGATGTGGAGCATTTTTTCATGTGTCTTTTGGCCATTTGTATTTCTTCTTTGTATTTGATGACTTTATGTTATTAATAATAAATGTTTTTTGTTTTTTTGGTTTTTTTTTTTTGGTTTTTGGGCCACATCTGGTGATGCTCAGGGGCTACTACTGGCTATGTGCTGAGAAATCGCTCCCGGCTTGGGGAGCCATATGGGATTTAGGGGATTGAACAGTGGTCCGTCCTAGGTTAGCATGGGCATGGCAGACACTTCACCACTTGTGCCACTGCTCAGGGACCTAAAGCATTTTTATTTATAATGTACTTTTTTAAATTTGCTAAGATTGTGTAGCTTATGATTTATATTAAATTTTAAGTGTATAATAATGTTCATTTTAATCAGAAATGTAGATATAGATTGCATCAATGTCCCTCAAAATATTTTAAGAGATTTCTGTGACATACCATGACAAAGATTGGTAACCCAAGACATAAATTTCTAGAAGCATGCTATAAATCAACATTGAGTCATGAAGATAAACCCCATTCAACCTATGTTCAGAGATTGAATCAGTCTCAAACACCTCCAAACAAGTATCAAATGGTTTCACTTGTGATTTCTATCAAACTTCCACAGAATAACTAATGCCAGCCTTTCTCACATTAACTATTGAAAAAGAAAACCTGAGGCCAGCCATGCTAATACAAGAATCAAAGAAAATGACAGGCCAATGACTCTGATAAAAATAGAAGGAAAATAAAATCCTCAATTGCTACCAAACCAAATACAACTTCACATTGAGGGATTAACACCCATTTTACTCTGACAATTTTCTGGGCTTTTACACTGCATTTTAATTAGATCATTTAAATAAGCATTGGGAAGTAGTCTTAGTAGAGCATGCATGATGCTTGCCTTGTATATGGTTGATCCGAGTTCAAATTCTAGCACCATGAATAATCTCTAGAATCTCTTCAGGAATGACCCTTAAGCACACATTCGGATGTAACCCCCTAGCACAGTCAGATTTGTTCCCAAAAGTTATTAGGAAAAAAACTAGTGTCTAAACTCTTTGTCATTTTTCATAAGGTTTGATTCATTTCTCCTTGTTTTACATGTATCCCTATGTAAATTATTACCCATGATTTTTGATAACTCAATTTAATTTAAGTCTCTGGAATGAATGTTGATGTCCAAAATTCTTTCTTGTTTGTTTGTTTTTGGGTCACATCTGGCGGTGCTCAGGGGTTATCCTGGCTCTGTACTCAGAAATTGCTCCTGGCAGGCATGCTGGGCCACATGGGATGCTGGGAATTGAATTGGGGTCCATCCTGTTTTGGTTGTGTGCAAGGAAATCGCCCTACCCTTGATGTCCAAAATTCTTAATCTAAGCACTACACTACCAGAAGCCTTTCAACTTTGCTCTGAAACTTAGACTTTAGTTTCTAGTTCTGGCATTCCTAGTAAAATATGTAAAATTCCTATATGCACAATTTTCATAAACACATTTCTCCAAGAATATTTATATAAAAGATAACTTTATTGGAGTATCTATAGATGCTTCTTAGTCATATTATTTAAGAATTAACAATAAAAAGTAAAGTATCACTGTCCTCCAGATGATATTTTCTAAATTTACATGTAGTCTATTATGTATAAATCTCAAAGGTTTTGATTTTTCAAACTTGTGAATTTTATATAAATATTTCATTCTCTAGCTACTTTTGTGCCACCTGAATTTTTTTGTTCTAGTGAATAATTTGCTATTTATCCAAGTTAACACATAGAGTAGCAATTTTTTTCTTTCAAACATTTTCTACTAAGTTGGGCATATCAACATTTGTTCATTTATATATTCTTTTAATAAACTATGCTTTTATTTGCTGATTAATCATTAAGTTTGCAATATAGTCTAAAACTACTCATTATATAGAATATATGTAAAGACAAATATAATACAATGTATTATAAAGATAGTGACACAAAGCACTTATAAGTGCTTTTTTTATATTTTTCTATTGTAAAATTTCTACTAGTTATAGAGCCCTATATCTTTCTTTGTGGAGCATTGTGGAACATAAACTAATATTTAATAAAGTATACACTAATATTTAGAAAAACAGTAATCACTTATCTGCCTCATATTTGTGCAGAAAATTATTAGGTACCTACTGGAAAGACTTTAACTTTATTGCTGGTAGCAGTGAGTATATGAGAATCATGTTTTTGTTTGTTTGTTTGTTTGTTTTGTTTTGTTTTTTGGGGCCACTCATGTCAATGTTCAGGGAATAGGTCCAGCTGTACTTGGGATGGGCTCTTTCTAAGGAAATGCTCAGTAGACCATGCACTATCAGGGGTCAAACCCAGGTTTCTATTATGCAAAGCATGCACTCAGGCAGTAAGCCATCTCTGACCTGCTGATGGTCATTCTTAAATATCATTCTTTTATTTTAAAGATTTCTTTGATTCGTATTTTCATTTTTTCCACTCTAAAAGTTAGTAAATAAAGACATGAAAAGTTGTATGTTCTGAATAATTGCATTATGTACTGCTTATATATTTGTTTTTTTTTGTTTTTCTTCTTCCAAGTATATTTATATGTATTAGTCATATATATTACTTGATATATACTTTATATATTTGTTCTTGTTTCTCTTTTGCTAAGAATCATTCTATATATTAGTCATATATGCTACTTCTAAGAGTTTTATAAGTACTTATAATTTTAAGCGTTTTAGAAGTACATTTTTATTTACTGAAGTTACAGTTTTTTTCAATCCAGATATCTTCTGGTGTTTAGATTACTAAAGTTTTAATTATTTTAATTTATGCATGTTGCCAATATAAATTATATATTGGAATACTGAATCAGAACCCTTATTTTTTTCAATTAGAATATAATTTCATCCATTTTTCTTCCCAATAACATAAAGGGTTTTGTTTTGTTTTTTGGGGCCACACCCAGTGAAGCTCAGGGGTTACTCCTGGCTCTGGGCTCAGAAATTTCTCCTGGCTTGGTGTACCATATGGTACACATGGAGAATGAACCACGGTCCATCCTAGGTCAGCTGTGTGCAAGGCAAGCACCCTGCTGCTGCGCCACCACTCTGGCCCAATATAGTTTTGTTTCACAAATTGGCATTAATTACTAGATCCGTGTTTGCCTCTGAATATGCTTTAATGCATACAGGTTCAATTTTCTCTTTTTTTTCCTTATCAACATGCATTTATATTTAGAGAATCACAACCACCTTTCAGCTAAGAAAATTCCCAATGATTATATAATTATTAACTTTCCTATTTTATACACATCAAACAATTTATAGGCACATAGCTTTATAAAATTTCTTTCTCAGGATCTGGAGATAGTACAGTGGGTAATTGGGGCAGTTTCTTTGTGGCTGACTCTGTTTGATCTCAAGAACCACCTATGGTCCCAGAGTCCTACCAGTAGTGACACTTCAGTGCAAAACAGGAATAAGCCCTCAGGACTTATGGGTGTGGCCCCAAAGCAAAACAACACACACACACAATAATCTCTCTTTAAATATTTTATGATGTTGCATAGAATTTGTTAATTTTCTATAATTCAGCTCCATGTATACATACATACTTTCTCAGTTGTTATGTTTTCACATTCTGTTGTGACAATAATGGGGATTTCCACTATGTTGATATGATTATTTTAATTATCTCAATTTTGTCTCTTTTACTGTGTTGTACTGCAGCGAGGTTTATTGTGGTATAGAATCCCCATTCTTTTTATGTAGTGTTATTTTTAAAAATAGAAGACTATCTCCCATGACTGTAGGTAAGAAAGTGCAGAGTTACTGGTGTAACTATAGTTCATCTTAGAGAGAAATTACTTACAGTCCATTGGGAATTGATCAGAATTTACTTAATAAGGTTTCTTCTTTCCACCATCCCAGGGGTTACCTTCTATGTGTTATGCCTGAAAATCAACCTGTGTAGCAGACAAGGCTTCCAAAGATGGGACTTTCAGATTCAGATAATTTCATATAAAAACTACCCAAATACTAGTCATCTCATTTGGTTTTATCACAGTCATTTAAGTTATAAAATCTATAATTATTTTATTATTTATATTAGCTTTGTGATGAAATCAATTCTAAAAGGAAGAATCCTGTGGGGAAAGAAAGTTGTAAATAGTGAAGAAAATCAGAGAAAATATCAAGTCTTTCTTGTTAAAATTCTGTCTCCACTGCAATGGAGTTTAGGAGAAAGCAACTGCACAATTATAACCAAAAATAGCAAATCATCTCTCATGGCAAAGGAAATTATAATTCAGTCAAATGGCAAAATATTCTTTAAAAAAGCAAAATAATTACCATAAATAGAACAATCTATAAAAATATTTTAAAGAAATTCTCTACAGATGTTCAAAATATTAGATATAATGACAGAAGAAAAAATCTTCAGAAGTAAAATCAAATAAAAATAACATGCACATATTAAGAAAGCTAGGACCAGAGAGATAGTACAGCAGGTGAGGCACCTGCATTGTAGACACCAGCCTGCATTTGATCCCCAGAACTATACAAGCCCCTTGAGCATCACCAGATTATCCCTGAGTGTGGAGCCATGAATAAACCCTGAGCATTTTAGGTTTGCTCAAACCTCCCATATAATTATGAACAAGAAAAATGCTGTAGTTTATAATTTGCTTATAATCACATTTATCTTTTCATTCTCTATCTCCCAACATTTTCTTTATTTCTCAAAATTAAAGATATCCTGTCTCAAGGGTCAGTGAAGTGATACAAGCAATAAAGTAGATACTTTGGATGAATATAGTACTGAATTCAATTTACAGGATGATGTTTTCTTGTCCACTATTGACGAGAGTTGCCCTGGTCCCCAAACATTGCCACAATAACTAAAGTACAAGAATAAGTTTGTATCTATAGTGTGTAATGTATTACATATATAGCTAGATAGTATATGCATATAATTTAAAATATTTATATATTTTGTTTACAAATACCATAAGTGTCCAGAGCACCAGCTACATGCAACTAAAAATATAACATTAAATTTGAACTTCATATATTTCAGAGCATGCAACCTCATAGATGAAGCAAGATAGGTAAAATAAGTAAGTTCCACTATTAAAATAATCTTCATTTTGCAAATGAACAGAAAAATCAATAAACAAAATGAAAACTTTCAGAGGTAATAAATGATCAAGACATCATTAGCCCAGAGTCATGTTTTTAACTCTGAAAGTCAATGACATGCAAAGTTGTTTAAAATTTGTTTAAAATTCTAAAGATTTATAGTTTATTGGCCTTTTGGCTAAAATTAAGTATAAAATTCTAAAGTTTAACTGGCTGGAGTGATGGTATGGTGTGCATGGCACAGACATTGCAAAAGCTGACACTGGTATGATTCCCTGCTATCAAAGTGGTTACCAATTTTTTTATTGCTAGAAGTCACCTTTGAGCACAGAGCTGGGATTAAGCCCTGAACAACATTGACCATGGCCCCGAAACAAAATTTAAGTGCATCTTAAAACTCAAAGTAAATGTAAACAGTGAAGAGGCATTAAAATATAAGAAATAGGATATAAACAATTTGTTAAATTCATGTATAAAAATCACATAGAAAATTAAGAATTAAATATTTGTTGTAAATGGTAAAGATGATAAAACAATCATATAACCAATGAATTAATTAGATTCAAAATATTAATGAAGTAAATATGAATATTAATTCTACTAAAAGTGAGAAATTTAAGTAGGTTGGTAGAAGTCATTCACTTCCTATCTTCCTAGTTTTAGTACTTAGCTTTATTCCAAATTTTCTGATTAATTGTAGCTTATAAATTTACTAAATATTTTAATTCTCTGAACAAATTTACATGATTTTATTAATGTGTTAGTAAGAAATGTAAAATAATTTTTCTAATACTTTCACCTTTTCTTCCAAATGTTAATTCAATTGTTATTATTATACCTATAAGAATTGTGAACTTTTATTTCATAATTATTCAGACCTAATTTGATATGCTATTACATGGATTAATTTCATGATTAAGCATATGTTTCAAATAATTTTAGGTGCTCTTTCCCTTATGTTTTTGGAATGATAGCCCTGTTATTTTTCAATTTAAATATAATGAAGTCTATACAATTTAATTTTGGAAAGTTTTGGTATCTGTTTTTCTGCTATTAAATGATGTTGTAAAAAAAAATTTGACGATGTTATTCTTCTCCCTGTTAAGAAAAAATTAGAGGGGCCAGGGAGATAGCATGGAGGTAAAGCTTTTGCCTTTCATGCAAAAGGTCATCGGTTCGAATCCTGGTGCCCCTTATGGTCCCCTGTGCCTGCCAGGAGCAATTTCTGAGCATGGAGCCAGGAGTAACCCCTGAGCACTGCCGGGTGTGACCCAAAAACCAAAGAAAAAATTACATCTATTTATTAGTTCCCTTATCCATCCAGGATACTTGGGTATATAAATTAAGGAACACTAACTAATAAAGCTATTCAAAAAAAAAAAAAAAAGAATGCATGGGGCCATAGCATTACCACAGCTAGTAGAGCATTTTCTTATAAGCAACTGAACCGACTTCTATTCACTGGTGTTCCATTTGCTCATATACTCAGGAATGACCGCTGAGTGTAGAGCTAGGAGTAACCTCTGGGTGTGACCAACCCTTCTCCCACCAAACTGTATGCCTGACGAGTTGAAAATATTCCAGTGAATGATTGTATCATAATTTTATTTACTCACCAACTGAAAGTCATTTAGATTACAATTAATTTTTGTAAATTTTGTTATTTAGGAATAAAACTACTATAAATAGATAATAAATAAAATTAAAATAATAAATGCCAGGGTAATTGAAGGGCAGTAAATTCAAGAATGTGGAAAAGAGGCATTGGAGAAAAAAAAACCCACAATACTGTAAATGTACTGGAAATGTTGCCTGCTTTGATTTGGATAGTGATCATTTTATAAGGGGATTCCTTTGCTAAAATACATTGTGGTTTTCCAATATAACTTCAGTATCTACATATTGGTTATATACAGTAGCCAAAATTTCTTTAAAAGCTACTATGAATTTTACTGTTTTTCCAAGCAGTTTATAATATACATTCTGTACATAAAGCTCATTCTAAATTTAGTTCTTTCTAAATTCTAGTTGCTATTAATATTGTCATCTTAAAAATCACACACACATACAACACAGATTATAGTCAATTTTTACCATATGTAAGTTCTCCACTTATAATACCTCCATTCCTCACAATATTAATATGTGTGGTTTTGTTGTTAATTTTATTGCTGTTTTTGTTGGTGTGTGTGATTCAGCATAAAAGACACACCATTTAAATGGGGAAAATTTTTATTTTAAAACTGAATAGTCAATCTATTTCTCCATTGGCTGTAATTATTTTTGTAAGTCTGATTTTAACATAAAGTGTGATTTTTTTCTCTTGAAGTCAACAAATTTTAAAGAAGCATAAAAGCAAAAGCATGAAAGATTGACTTATAATAAGTGATCATTTAGCAATAAAATACAAGCTATGATTTTTAAATACCCAAATTTTGTATATATGAAACATGTGCTTGTCTCAACAGAATAGTTGATGAGGGATCATTTCTTAATGCAGATGAGACAATCTGTCTTTGCAAGGAATGTTCTTTGGGGAAAAAATAGGCTCCATTTCAACACTCCACAAGTGATAAGTGAAGCATTTCAAAAATAGAAGCTCCTAGATGTGTTGATGAGACAATATGTCATTGCTAAAAAAAAAAATCTGCTTGAAAAGGCTAAATTTCACTCTGTCCCCACATGCCAGTTATTTAAATTTCTACAGCTGTGTAAAGTTAGCAAGCCTTCTGGTTCCAGAGATGGAAGAATAGGTGTTCATTTTTATCCAGATATTAATAATTTGTGAAAAAGATGCATTATTTGAAAATTTAAGTTAATGCTTTTCCTTTGAACAAGATGATTGCAATCATTAAAAAGTTTTATGCAAATACAGATCACCTGAAAATGTTCACTGTGCTTAGAGTATAAAAACATTACATTTGGTTTTGATATCCATGAATAAACTGTTTTATTTTTTGGCATATGTGGCTAAGATAGGAGTATTAATTGGCTGGGTGTCAGTTTTCAAATTAAAAAAAAATTGGGAGATTAGAGTAAAACCTCAGAGGCCTCTAGCTTTGAGATTTCTGATTCTATTAATTACCAATTGATAGGATTATTCATTGATCAAATAATTTATAATAAACTAATGTTCTAATAGCTAGTGTGCAAAAGTACCCGCATCACATCTTTTTTTGTTTAAGGAAAGTCAAGTAAACATGAGAAAATTTGACCATGCCATTCACATTGAATTAAATCCCTCTTTTATCATCAATTAAATTAATGTCAAGTTATGCTCCAAGAGTCACATCTGTAAGAAGTATTTCTCCAAAGTAACATTTTGATCAGTTCTCTTAATACAGTTCCCCATTGTTTTTCTTTTTCTGATTTATGAAGCACAATGGGGAAAAATAAGCAAAGTAAGTGAAAATGCTAAATCTGTGGACTTCAGATAGGCCCATGTTTCACAAGTACAAGGATGGATCTGAGAGTTTTAATAAAATGTGACAAACCATTTGTTTCTATTTCCTTCATTTACTCTACTTAAAGTGCTGAATCAGTCTGGACAGTTGCTCAGTACAAAAATCTGGAAATGAAAAAGGAAACCAAAATGTTCTTTACCTCTGATTTTAGTTTCTTTCTTATGGAGTATATATATAATGTTTGCATGTATTCACACTCTAAATATGACTGTTAGATAAATCTTGTATTAATGTATTTTCCTTTATTTTTCTCTGATTTGTTTCATTTCCCAGTAACCCAAAGTAATCATATTGATTCCTTTGCATCATCTTTATATTCACAACAGAAACTTTTCTCTCTTCTCATAAATTTGATTTGTACAATTTACTTCACTTACATAAATGGTTCTCTTAATATTTACCATAAGGCCCAGATCATAGTTTGTGTATTCTAAATTTCAGTCGAGTAGACTCTGAAATTATGTAGTTAACACAAATCATAAATTAAATCAGGTAATTAAAGTACATTAATAAATGAGTAAATTATGAGATAGAAAATGTATATTCAGTGGTTATAATATGCTCTAATTATGTCACCACAGATGTGATTCAAATCATTGTGCACAACATACATCAAATATGTCAAAACTAGACATATTTACACTAAGTTGACCTGGTTAGAGTGGTTACAATAGTAAAATAACATTAATTATAAAGTTCTATCTGTTTTTATACAGTCTTACTTACTGAGAAATGAACAATGCACATTTTTGTTAAAACAAATGAATTGAACATTATTTGCTGTTAAAACAAATTTAACATTAATAATGAAATATGAAGTATAATTTTATGGGTTACCTTTTCCTTAATTTCAAATACCATGTGTAGATAGAGAAAAAAGTAAATATTTAAGAATCTACATTATTTTACTTTGCTACAAAGATTCTCCTTTCACTCCTTTTAACATTAAAGAGGATGATAAAAACTCCTTTGCTACAATTTCCATCTTAAAGTGGAATCTCCTATTTGCACTCTTAAATCTCAAATGTGTATAGGGAACATGACATATAACTCATGTAAAATGCCAGGTTTGAAATAAATAAATATGTCACTTTCTTCATGAGACAATGATTTATTCTTGATTTTAAAGATGCTATAAAATCAATAGCTTTCTTATTGCCACTGTCACCTGGAGGTGAAATATGAATATTGCTGTCATTGTTTTACTTGTCCTGACACCTCCCAGCTAATACAGAAAAACAACCTGTTTCTTGGCTAATGCATTACTGCTTGTGTGCAATCACCCATTGAAGATCTATACACTAATAAAAAACATCTCCATTTATTTCTACTACTAAACACATATAGAAACAAAGGTCCACATGAAAAATTGTAGATAATTTAGATTTTAAAAATTCATTTATTTAAAATATTATATTTTCACAATATTTTAGCACATGTGTTTATTATTTCACTTTTCAATAATCAATACATATTAACTAGAGGAGACTACCAAATCTGTGATGAAATAAGCAAGTATGCAAAGTGTTTAACAATATCGTTAAGTCAAGTATATAATAAATAAAATTACAAGGTACAATTTAGGTCCAATGTGATATATAATTATATAAATGTAATTGTTCTCATGGTTTAACAAATTTTAAATGAAATAAAAACAAATTCACAATAGCATCATAATTGTGAAACAATTAAAAACATAATAAGTACACACAAATTCCACATATTAAAAACTACAAACTGGGGCCCGGGAGATAGCATGGAGGTAAGGAGTTTGCCTTTCATGCAAAAGGTCATCGGTTGGAATCCCGGTGCCCTATATGGTCCCCCGTGCCTGCCAGGAGCAATTTCTGAGCATGGAACCAGGAGTAACCCCTGAGCACTGCCGGGTGTGACCCAAAAACCAAAAACCAAAAAAAAAAAAAAACAAAAACCAAAAAAAAAAAACTACAAACCAGTTAAGAAATAAGCTTTAAAAACAAAACAAATGAGGCCTTTTTTGCTTAGTTTGGAGGTAGCTTAACTACTTAAGCACAAACTAGAGCATAGATTAGAAGACTCAAGACTTGTAGGATGGAAATTCTTTCAAAAGTTTGTCTACAAATCAACACAATCTCAGTCAAATTTATGACTATTGAATATTTATGACTATGAATATCTAACTATTTTTAGATATCCACAGACTAATTATAAAGTGCACATGAGAAGTCAGAGGATATAGTATAGACAATAATAGTAAATGGACAATACTGAACATATTTGGAAAACTATGTCATGAATCAATGATATATTGGAGAATCCAGATACAGACACACATACATATCTAATTTTCCTAACAAAAAACCAAAGGCTAATTAATGATGAAAAAATAATTTTTAACAAATGGAGCTGAAACAATTGAATATCTGTGTATAAAAATTGAATCTGAAAAAAAGACCTCTCAGCACAAATGCACACACCCCTCAAAAATAACCATAAGTACAAAGTGTAATTTCATAAAACTGGGAAAAATGTATAAAATCTGCATGATAATGAGTTGGCTGGTGAGTTTTTGTACAACACCAAAAATACTACTCATGAAAGAAAAAATGAATAAATTAAACTTCATTATAATTAAAATAGCATTAAGTCTTTCAGCTTCTTTCCTCCACTGAAAAATGGTTCTTGCATTCTTGCAGGTTTGTGCCAACAGTAGTCCTTCAGGATTAGTTTGTAGTTTTCCACTGACTATAATCACAAAGGATATGAAATACTGAAAAAACTAGGTATCTGATATGCTCTATACTTTTGCTCTTTAACAACTATTTTGGACTAGAAGTCATTTTTCTACATGGTAAGTAGCATTAATTATCCAAGTCTAACAGAAACTTTTTGTCTATTAATTTAGAGATATATGAATTATGGAGTAATGTAGCAGTAATCTTAACAGCATTGCTATGTCTCCTAGAACAAGCTTCCTTCCCTCTTGTCCTAAGGTGGAGGGGGGGGTGACTAGAAATTTTTTAGGTTAGGCAGTTAGTTGGTCAAAGTGAAGAACCAAATGAAGAATTTGTGATCGCTAAAACTCAACTATGCAAATTAGAGGTGACTTCGGAGAAAGCAAATAAAAAGAATTTGAAGACATGTTTTAATAAGGCAGTTGGAATGTTCCAAAAAGAGCAAAGAAACAGTTAGTATGAACAAGCAAGGTCAAAATATTCTAAAACTATAAGAAAAATATTGCTCACATAGCTGAAAAATGATGATGTTGTGCACAAATAAAGTAATTGCTATTATGACATTTTAATTATACAAAAATAATAATCCAGGATCATACACAATGCAAGGGTGAAAACTTGTTAAGTATTTAAAAGAATGGACTACAAGTTTCCCACGTGTAATTTTGCTTTTTATGTTATGAAAATGCTGCACCAATATTTACCTGTAATTTTCAAGTAAATACATTAAAATCACCAATTTGAATATTTTGTGAAGTATAAAACACTAGTAAAATCAGATAAATCTCATAAAAAGGGTTCAGACAAAGGGTAATCTACAGATATGTGGATTTCCCATATTAAATTACACTAAGTACCAGACATAAATAAATGCCTACAAGATATCACTTAATTTTCCATATTGACTCACATTCCCATGATTTCTATACTGAAACACATTATAACAAAAGTAAAATCTCAGATCTATGCTTAGCACTACTCATGTAGATTTTTCACCCAACTTTCATTAGCAGCATAGAAAAAATAAGAACACTTTATTTAGTCTTAATGGATTCATTTATAAAACTAAGTGGCTTAAGCCTTATATCATCTATTTAATAAATTGACTTGATAAATTAGAAAATAAAATGTTAATTATTCCCCAAACATTTTCTGGTTTTGTATATTTTCACTACATGGGGAATTTATATCAAATTGCAACTACATACTTGTGATTCAATTCACCATTTATAACTTTTCTAGTATTCAGGAGCACTCTACAATAAATAAAATGATAAGCTATGAATTTCATATTATGGTTATAAATTCTCACAATGGCAACATTTCACTGTCATGGGCTGAATACTAGAAAAGTTTCTATGTAATAAATTTATCAATGTCTAAAATCCCTGATGAAATATGGCCGGTTTTGCCCTAAAAATGTGGATCAATCTATGTTATTGAAGACTTTCATCACCAAAAATTATTTATACTTAAGATTTTGATAAATTTTCAAAATTATTTAGTCTCATTGGATTACTGTTGTCATCAGATTTCTTATTTTTCTTTTAAATTTTAGTGATTAAAATGTAATATTTCTGTCATATTTTCATTATGTTTTGAATTGAGTGATATTAAATAATTATTAAAATAAATTGCTTCATTAATATATAACCTATATATATTATTCCTATTAAAGCTCAGGTATAGGTTTCAATAGTTTTCAAAATCCAACATTTTAGTATATGTAGGCAATATTAATTTTGTTAAATTAAATATGATCTTATTAGGAAAATGTATATATATATATATATATATCTTAGAAAGTAAGTTGGACTAATAAGTACTTTTGTACAGAGAAAACTAATTTGTCTATTCAATTACATAATAAGAAGGTATAAACAGAAATGCAATTAATTTTTTGAAGATTATAATAGGCTGGTTTGAATTATATTTCCTTTTACAAAAATACTAAGAATGAATCTTATGCTAATATAGTGATATTTTACATTGTTTTAAAAAGATAAATATTTAAAGAGAGTAACAGGATGGATTTTTCTTTAATATCATAAAAATAAAAAAATTCACTTCATTACTTTTGCATCATAGAAATACCAGTGTATTTCTATCATGTATATATTCAAATTTTTATGACATTATTATATAAGTTTTGCAAAATAAGTACATATTTTTCTATCATAAATTTAATTAGGTTTCTCCAATATTGGACAGAAATCTTTAGTAAACTGTTTCCTAAAGAATATACTATTTTACACTACTAATTGCCGCAACTAGTTTTTTTTGACAATATTGAAAATATATATGTGACCTAAACCTAAATTAAGTAAAAAACATTTAAAAAGCAAACGATAAAAGGAACTAAACATTAAAAATTCGTAGAAGTACATCATGTTTATTTATCGTTCAGATTATTTTAATTGTTAGTAAATTTTTGTTTGATATGGTTTTAATTTTGTTTATGAATATTAATATAATTAATTTTAATTTTTAAAGATCAAGCCAACCATAACAGAATTGATACCCAATCTACAACAAGCTAGATAAAGAGGGGATCATTTATACTATAAGTACAGGGATAAGGGAGGAGGGTATCAACTGGGAATGGGGGGGGTCAACTTCAGTGGTGGGAATTCCCCTGATTCAATGTTAATAGGTACTTAAAATATTACTACGAAAGATATGTAATCCACTTTGATCAAAAATAAAAAAAATTAAAAAATAAGAAGAAAAGAAAAAAGAAATAAAAAGAACACTCCCCTTCACCCTTGACACATTTGCACCATCACTGCCCCTTCCCAACTCCACTTTCCCCAACTCTCCTGTATTTGATATAGGTTTTCTACATCCATCACTCACTGGCATTGTCATGATAGTTCTCAGTGTAGTTATTTCTCTAGCTATGCTCATCACTCTTTGTGGTGAGTTTCAAGTGGTGAGTTTCATAATGTGAGCTGGTCCTTGAGGCCCTAATCTCTGGGAATTATTTCCAATGTCTTTTATTATTCTTAAAAGCCAATTTATGAATTAGACTATTCTGAGTCTATCCTCTCCCACCGAGTTATTTCGCTCAGCATAATAGATTCCATGTACAGCAATGTATAGAATTTCAAGACTTCATACTTCATAGCTCCTGGTGGCTGCCTAATAGTCCACTGTGCATATGTACCACAGTTTCTTTCACCATTCATCTGTTGAAGGGCACTTTAGTTGTTTCTGGATTCTGGCTATTGTAAATAGTGCTGAAATGTGAGGAACGGATTTTTGTATTGTGTTTTTGAGCTCCTAGGTTATATCCCTATGAGTGGTATAGCTGGATCAAATGGGAGCTCAATTTCCAATTTTTTGAGTAATCTCCATATTGCTTTCCATAAGGGGAGATAGATGGCATTCTCACCAGCAGTGAAGGAGAGTCCCTTTCTCCCTACATTACCACCAGTACTGATTGTTCTTGCTCTTTTTGCTGTGCCAGTCTCTGTGGTGTGAAATGGTACCTCATAGTTGTTTAATTTGCATCTCCCTAATAATTAGTGATGTGGAGCATTTTTTGGGTTTTATTGTTTTTTTGTTTGTTTTTTGTTTTTTTGGGCCACATCTGGCGGTGCTCAGGGGATACTCCTGGCTGTTTGCTCAGAAATAGCCCGGGAGATAGCATGGAGGTAAGGCGTTTGCCTTTCATGCAAAAGGTCATCGGTTTGAATCTGGTGCCCCATATGATCCCCCGTGGCTGCCAGGAGCAATTTCTGAGCATGGAGCCAGGAGTAACCCCTGAGCACTGCCGGGTGTGACCCAAAAACCAAAAAAAGAAAGAAAGAAATAGCTCCTGGCAGGCACAGGGGACCATATGGGACACCGGGATTCAAACCTTAGGTCCTGGATTGGCTGCTTGCAAGGCAAATGCCACTGTGCTATCTCTCTGGGTCCATGTGGAGCATTTTTTTCATGTTCATTTGAAAATTTGTATTTATTTTTTATAAATTTTCTGTTCATTTCTTCTCCCCATTTTTTGATAGGCTTAGAAGTTTTTTCTTGTTCATTTCTGTCAGTATCTTGTATATATTAGATAGTAGCCTCTTATCTGATCGGTATAGGGTTAATAATTTCTCCCATTTTGTGGGTGGCTTTTTTACCCTTGGCATTATTACTTTTGAGGTAAAGAAGCTTCTAGGATCAATATATTCCCACTTGTGTATTTCTGCTTTGACTTGTTTGGAGAGTACCATTTCTTCCTTGAAGGTGCCTTTAGTTTCAATGACATGGAGTGTGTTACCTACATGTTGTTCTATATACCTTATGGTTTCAGGTATGATATCAATATCTTTAATCCATTTGCATTTTACCTATGTGAAGGGTGTTAGATGTAGATCTGAGTTGTTTGTTTCTCTTTTTTTGCAAGTATTTGACCTATTGTCACAACAACACTTGTTAAAGAGGATTTCCTGGCTTCATTTTGTATTTATTGCCCCTTTATCAAAGATTACTTGATTGTATATCTGGGGAGCATTCTCTGAATATTCTAGTCTATTCTACTGATCTGAAAGTCTGTCTTTATTTATTCCACTACAGTGCTGTTTTAATGACTAAAGCTTTGTAATACAATTTAAAGTTGGAGAAAGTGATTCCTCCCATACTCCTTTCCCCAAGGTTTGCCCTGGCTATTCGTGGTGTTTATTGTTCCAGATGAATTTCAGAAGTGTTTGGTCCACTTCTTTGCATAATGTCATAGGTATCCTTGGAAAGATTGCATTAAATATGCATACTGCTTTGTGGAATATTGTGTGTGCCTGAGAGAGATCGTGGACTGCATACAGTATAGTTGTACTGTATGTATGGTACAGTATAACTGTTTATAACGTTTTTCTTTTTATCACAAAAAATATTTTACTGTTGAAATGTGAATACTGACCAGGAAAACAGCAGTACCAGACATAAGAATAGTGTACATCAGTCATAAATGATGTTGAGATACAGAGCCACTACCAAGTTCTATCACATACCATTGGTGAGATGGTCATGTGAGCGGTCGTAACAGTGAAGAGATGATCATAAGTATGAGTGGTCGCTAAACAAGTAGGTCTTTAAGTGAGGAGTATTTGTACTACTTTGGCCACTCCAGTTTTTTGTGAGTGTTCTTTGCTTGGATAATTTTCCTCCAACCTCTGATTTTTCGTTTATGATTTTTCTGATTATTCAGATGTGTTTCTTTTAGACAGCAATTAGTTGAATTTAGCTTTTTGATCCATTTTGCCACTCTGCATCTCATAACAGCTTCATTTAGTCAATTGACATTGAGAGAGATAATTGACATGGGATTCAGTGTTATCTTTGTGAAGATGTTTGGTGGGTCTGTTAGTCTTGCTTTCCTTAAAGTAGAACTTACAGATTTTCTTTTAGGGCTGGTTTTGAATCTGTAAAGTTTCTAAACTGTTATTTATCCATGAAACCATGTATACTTCCTTAAAACAAGAAAGTGGGTCTGGCTGGGTGTAGTATTTTAGTGTAGCCTTCATTTCATTAAGTTTTTGTCACAATATCCCACCACTGCTTTCTGACCATGAGGGTCTCTTGTGATAGATCTGCTGTAAATCTTACGACTGTTCTTTTGAATGAAAGTTTCCTTATTGACCTTGCTGCTTTCAGTATTCTATTCCTATCTGTGGGATTCGTCATTGTGAATAGGATGTGACTTGTGGTGCTTTTCTTAGATCTCTTTTAGTTGGTACTCTTCAGCATGCAGGATTTGGTTTCATGCAGTCTTTTGCTCTGGGAGTTTCTCTGTAATGATATACTTGACTGTTAATTCTTCCTGGGGATTTATTTCTAGATTTCTGGGGCTCTAATTATTCTTATATTGTTTCTGTTGAGTTTATGAAAGACGTCTATTTTCATATATTCACAATCTTTTGGTAGTTTTCCCATTGTCCGATCATTTGCTTTAAGGTTCTTTTCCAATCTCTCTCCAATATGGAGTTGTTCTGATTCTCATCTTTAAGCTCAATTTTCTGTCCTCAGCTGCTGTTAGACTGTTGAAGAGGTTTTCCATTGAGTTTTAAATTTCATCTCCTGAGTTTTTCAGTCCTGTCCTTTCAGTTTGGAGTTTTCTGATTTCTATCTCTGTGTTCTCTTCATCTTCTTTCTTTGAATTATATGAGCAGCCTCCATTTTACTACTCTAAACTTCTTGTCTGAGAGTTTAACTATGTATGTTGGTACTTTCCAGGTCATCAGAGTTGCCGTCTTTATTCACTATACATGCTGTTGTCCTGTGTTGTTTCCCCATTACCACACTTGAAGTGCGGTTCTTACTACGTATTGTGATGTGATTCATGTTCTAGAAGACTTTGAGGTCGCACTCATTATTTTTTTTTTGCTGGGGTCTTCCTTGTTGTTTCTCACCAGGGATGAGGAAGCAGTCACAAGTGCCGCTTTTTATAGAGTCCCCGTTAACTCAAACAGGCAGGATTCAGTCCCAGTCCTTGTGGGTGGAGACAAGTCTACCTGTGATGGGTGCTTGAAAGCCTTTTTAGCTGGGGTCTTCCTTTGTTGTTGCTCACCAGGGATCAATCTCTGTTTGAAGTATTAATTTTACTTTGGAAAATGCATGTAGATATAACATTAATTTATTGCTAGATAACAATTCACATAAAATAAAAAATATTGACTTAAATGAGGCACCAAACAATAAAACAGCATGGCACTAGCTAGTGTATGTTGTGGGATTTGCTTTATCTATAGTAGAATCCAGGATAAGACTTGGAAACAATTCCATTAACTACCTCTAAGATCCTTTGGAATTAAATCTGCACCCATATTGCTTAATTCATCAGAGTACTTTAGAGGCTAGGAATCCTTCAATTTCTGTTCTGACAGACAGGTCCATGTCCTCTCTCACTAACAATATACCATGCAATGGTGTGCACCTTTCTACAGGACATCCTAAAACATTCTCTCTCAAATTACTCCCTATGTGGAAGTGCAGCCCAAAATTTGAGGTAATTAATCCCCCTCATTCTTTCTTCAAAAAGAAAAAGAGGTAAAAGGGGCGGGGGGAGAGCAGTGGCACAGTGGTAGAGCATTTGCCTTGCACACTGTTGACCTAGGACATACTGCTGTTCAATCCCTGTTTTCTCATATGATCTCCCAAGTCAAGAACAATTTTTAAGCGCAGAGCCAGGAGTAATCTCTGAGCATCATTGGGTGTGCCCCCCCCCAAAAAAAAACAAAATAAAAGGGTAATGTTAATAAAGTTAAGAGTAATATTTGAATACAAGTTCTTTAACACAAGGAATCACAAGTTCTATTTTAATATAATTCTAAATCAAATGTTTTGTTTATAGTCAGTATATTTAATGATGCAATTAATATATTCTTTACTAATAAAAATTGCTAAATGAATTGACTTATGATTATTTCTCAAAACTATTTCTTCACTATAGCATTCATTTAAAATTCTTCTTTGATATGCATATGGCATAAATTCATAATTTTAAGAAAGTGATCATGATCTTATTATGATTCCACTTGCTGAGCAACAAGTTTATTCCTGGTTTCCTCTTCAGCTTCCATTGTTAGTTCCTAGAAAGTGCAGGGCAGCCACTTCACTCTGGTGAGAATGAAACATCTTTTACTCAAAAAGACAAATTTTTTCCTAGCATGAATGAGTATGTGTTCATATTTTTCTTTATTTGATGCAGTATGTTGAACTTGATTTCTCAATATTTCCTTTCTTGATAGTTTTCTCTATTTCACATCTTTTTATGGGGGGTTGGATCACACCTAGCAGAACTCAGGGGTTACTCTTGGATCTACACTCAGAAATTGTTCCTAGTGAGCCAGGATTCGAACCACCGTTCTTCTGCATACAAGGCAAACATCCTACCTCTATGCTATCTTTCCTGCCCTATTTCATATCTTTTAATAAGAAAAATTTGATACTTTGAGGAATCAGTATCTAGATATCTGCTTTACTTCATTCAATAACTAGAGTATTTGAAGCACAAAATCAACCCAGGAAATTGGCCAAAAATATTTCTTATAGTCCTAGGAAAGTAAACTTTTCCATCTTTCCCTATAAAACTTAGTCATTATGCTTATGGCCTTTGGAGATTCGTTTGACAGGATTTTAGTTGATTCTACTAGAAAAAAATAGGAAATCATATCCACTGTATGTTGTTGGAAACATTTGAATTTATTTCACATTTAATGCCCAGCTTTAAAGATTTTTTTTTTTTTTTTTGGTTTTTCGGGCCACACCCGTTTGATGCTCAGGGGTTACTCCTGGCTAAGTACTCAGAAATTGCCCCAGGCTTGCGGTGACCATATAGGATGCCTGGGGATTGAACCGCGGTCTGTCCTTGGCTAGCACTTGCAAGGCAAACACCTTACCTCTAGCGCCACCTCTCCACCCCCAGCTTTAAAGATCTTAAAGAGAAGAAATCAAACTAATATTTCAATGTATATCCACACTTCCCAGATTCCTGAGATTTTGGCCCATTAAAGTCTGCTATTCTGGCCAGAGTAAAGTCCATATAATTTACCTATATAGATGTATATTATGCTGAAAGCTCAGTTGGAGTATTGTCTCCTACTGGCACTAACTCAATATCTTCTTCTCTCTGCAGTTTAGGCATTGACATAAAAAATTCCACAAGAAAACCAGAGTTTACATTGTGCACTGACTGAGTTCCTAGGTGCTTTGGTTCTACTAAATTATGTCTTCCTCAAATATCCCCAAAACATCAAAGAGTCTTTTATTTTATGGTAGTATGACTTATGTTTTTAGGCATCTGAAGACTCAGTTTCCAGCATATTTGAAACATAATTGCTTTTATAAAGAGATATTAATAAAAAGTAAATAATAAATTATATTTCGTGTGTGTGTGTGTGTGTGTGTATGTGTGTGTGTGTGGTTTTTCAATCACACCCAGCAGTGCTTAGGGTTTATTCCTGGCTCTATACTCAGAAATCGTTCCTGGCAGGCTCGGGGGACCATATGGGATGCCGGGATGAATTCAAATCACTGTTTTTCTGCCTATACCGCAAACACTCTACCTCCATGCTGTCTCTCTGGCCCCCAAGAATTTATATTTCTCAATATAAGATATGTGGATATTATATACTGGATATTACATAGTATACCAAAATATGTATAAAGTAATATTTTTAATGAAAATAAGATTTTAATAAGATATTTTGGTACTCTTAACAAGTATATTTAAAATGTCAGAAAATAAATTTCAACTTAATTCATATGCAGACCATTTTAAATTTCAAACTAGGACCAAAAATATAATAGGAAGGATAATGTAAGTTTTTGAATGTGACCAGCCCTGATTTGATGCCAATCAGAGCAAGTAACTGGGTGACATTTCCAAGATCCACTGAATATGCATCAATATCTCCCCAAATTGTATACTGATTCACATGGCTATATCTATAAACTGTATTTTGAGATTGCTATTGTTTGAGTTCAGGTATGACCTAAGCCCAGCAATCCCAGAGTTGCCATCCATAAAAATGCTCTGGAAAATAGAGCAACAGAATTAGAAACAGCCTGTATGAAAAATGACTTGGAACCTAGCACAAGTGCCCATATGGACCTGATCATTTACTAATATAACTGTTCCAATTAGATAAAGCCACAGATAAATATCCCTGGTTACATTGGTATTGTCTGACTTTAATCTTTTTGTTTGGCTTTTTATCTCTTTGCAGTAGTCTAACACCCTTGTTTTTCCTATACTAATATTTGGCCTCAATCTCCTTGCAGTAGGAAAATATTTTTTATTTTGTTGTCACTGTTTTTTTTTTTTTTTTCGCTTTTGGGTCACACCCAGCATCACTCAGGGGTTACTTCTGGCTCTGCACTCAGAAATTGCTCCTGGCAGGCTTGAGGGACCATATGGAATGCCAGGATCTGAACCACCTTCCTTCTGCATAGAAGGCAAATGACCTACCTCCATGCTATCTCTCCAGCCCCTGTTGCCACATTTTTAATTTGTTTCCCCATTGTTTTTCAGCCCTTGTGATTAAATACTTTTGTTATTAGTGAGCCATCTGGATTTAGTATGTAGACCAGAAAAAAAAAGGATAGATTATAAAAAGCAGATGTAATCCTAATTAAGTTGTTATTGGTCACCAGTTATAGCCTTTCTGTTTTTATGCTCTGTGCACCAGGTACATCATCTTGCTGAATATACATATACTATGTACCTCACAATGCGGGATGGTATACAGTTATTACACATTATTTACACAAGAATTTTAAATATTGAAATCAACACAATCATCATGTGTCCATCTTAGATTTACAAATTTTTATTTATTTTTTTAAGAATTTTTATTTTGACCAAAGTGGCTTACAAATCATTCACAGTAGTATTTTACATATACTATGTAAAATATATTCTATGTAAATAGAATATTTTACATTATACAATACATACAATATATTACAATAAATATATACAATATATATTTGTATATATATGTATATGTAAAATATATTCAATAGTGACACTGAATCAGGGGCATTCCCACCACCAATGTTGTCCTCCTTTTACCCCTACTCCCAGAATCCAATATCGCCCTTCCTTTGCCACCCCCTGGCTGCTAGTATAAGTGGTCCCTGTTGTGTCTAGCTTGAGATTTTTAGATATTGGTTTTGAATAAAAATAAGAATGCTGTTTCTACTTACAAAACTAGAAAAAAAATTCTGAGTCACACTTTTTCAAATACCTGAGTGGGTGATGCAGCTAAGTGGGATTCACCATCATCAGTTTGTCACAGAAACTTCCTTTCCAAATTTGTCAACATTATGGTCACACCACAAAATAAAATAAAGACATTACTTCTCTTACATTAACTTATATTTTCAAAATCTAAAATTGACAAATGACTCAAAGCTACATCTTTATAAATGAAAATGAAAAATTTTTGCGGAAAATTTTGTTATGAAAAAGACTGGGCAAGAGAGTAGTGAATTATGGAAGTGTAAGTATTAATTGAACAAGTTGCTCTATGTGATTACATTATCATCCTGTGGAAACTTTTCATTGTTAACCTGATCTAAAAGAAAATGTATTCCTTTTGCTGAAAAACTAAATTAAGGAATGGTTAGTAAAATAGAGAATCCTTGAGAATATAAAAACTTTAAAAATAAACAAGTCCATACAGTCAATTCAGGTGTTTTTATAGTTTATACTTATACAAATTTCAAGAAAATATAATTCTCACATATTATGAAGTATCCTAGGATCTTAATGAACATATTTAAGATGAAAGAATATAGACAAAGTAACAAATTATTTAAAAATTGTGTGCTTTATTCAGTTACCTTTAAATTTTACTTATATATAATTTATTTAACCACAATAATTTCAAACATATTTATAATTGGGTTTCAGCTATAAAAATGTGTGCATTTGGGAGAAAATGTCTGTTTATTCCGAGTAGTAAAGAGGTTTTTAATTCTTGCTTTTATTCTATTCCTTTGCTTAAATGTGTTTCAACAACATATAGTTTGCTTTTCCTTTCTGAAAGGTACACGCTCTCTATCTCTCTGTCTCTCTTTATCTCTCACTTGTCTCTCTCTCTCTCTCCCCCTTCTCCTCTTATATTTCTCTCAGTTCTAATGAAACTACTTGTCTCACTAAAAATTACAATAAAATAATAATTTGTCATGTAACATTTAACATTTTTCAGAACTTATATTGCCATCTACTTAATATATATCCATGTAAATAAACATAGTATGAAATAGTTATATAAATTTTAATTTTTATTTCCAACTAATTATTGTACTTGTAAAACAGAAAATATTATTTATATCTGTAAAATACAGAATAAAAATTGAATCTGTAATTCAGAAGGACAAGATTTCAAATTTCCAATCTCAAATTTTCTATATTCATGTTTAACAAGAATGGCCCTCAATGAATTTTATAGAAATTGAGTAGCTAAATTTTTTGTTTTGTTTTGTTTTGTTTTGTTTTGTTTTTGGGCCACACCCAGTGACGCTCAGGGGTTACTCCTGGCTATTCGCTCAGAAGTCGCTCCTGGCAGGCACGGGGACCATATGGGAACCGGGGGATCGAACCGCGGTCCGTCCTAGGTTAGCGCAGGCACCTTATCTCCAGCGCCACCGCCCGGCCCCGAGTAGCTAAATTTTTTAATAGCTATATACACATTTAATAATTTAAATTCATGTGGTAAATGGCTACAAAAGCAAAAAACCTTTAGAGCTTTCCGTTTTTGCATATAGATGCTTTAATTTTATATGCCTATTACTCATTGGGGCATTAGCAATAATCAAGTCATAAAACAGATGTATAAACATATGATACATACTCCATGACAGAAGGTGAATGATTAAAATTCAGGTACTTACTGGCATAAATGTATGTATTATTTATGAGTCCTCTGGCACTAGACATAAGGAAACATCACTCCCTTTATTTAAGTGATAATCTCAAAGGACCTATCAGTAGTTAAAATAAACATAATAATATTCAACACTGTTGAGATTTCTAATTCACTTATTAAGTATACCATTGATAACTTATGTTGAATATTTTATTAATTAATTTCTTTTTATGGAACAGAATATACAAATTTTCCTAACAGTGCTTCCTAAATTTATTAAAAAACCATTTGCCTCTAAAATATCTAAATTTACATATGTAGTTATAAAATTTACATATGCAAATTTTATATGTGTATTTATATTTATATATCTATACCTCAAGTGGTGAGGTAAATATAACTAAGAATAAATGAAAGAACTATTGCAAATTGATAAGCTTTTACACATCTTAGAATCCACTTCAAAATAAAAAGGCAATATAACAGACCACAGATAATTGCACATATTTGAGTAGGCTTTGATATTCAAAATATACACACACAGAAAAATTTATGCAGCTCTACATAAAAAAGTAATCCCATTAAACAGTGGAGAAAAGACTTGAGTAATACTTCATTGAAGATATGCAATGGCCTTCAGGCACATAAAAATTTTTAACATTTTTTTATTAGAGACATGCAAATCAAAGCCACAAACACCAGTGAGAAGAACCTATGGGGAAATGATCAGAAACATGTATTTTTTGGGGGAGGGGCACACCTGGTGATGCTCAGGGGTTACTCCTGGCTATTCACTCAGAAGTCGCTTCTGGCAGGCATGGGGAACCATATGGGGAACCAGGGGATTGAACCGCGGTCTGTCCTAGGTTAGTGCAGGCACCTTATCTCCAGCACCACCGCCCGGCCCCCAGAAACATGTATAAGCCAGGATATGCAGAAAACTAAACTTTGATGCCTTTTGTAAATTGGTACAGACTATATAGAAAACAGAATGGAGATTCATTTAAAAAATGGAAATTCTGCATAAAATATCTTGATTAGGTTTTAATCTGAAGGGTATAAAAAACTAGAAAGGTTATTTGAACTCTTTATGCTCAGAGTAAGATCAGGAAAAAAGGGATTGTACCTAAATGCATGTCAAGAAATGACTGTTTAAGAATTTTGATGTTCTGCATATGAAGCTATTTGAAAGGTTGTTCAAAGTGAGATGTGTGTGAAAATTAAATAAAAGCAACACAACACAGAATGTCAGAGAGATAGCACAGCGGTAGGGCATTTGTCTTGCACACAGCTGACCCAAGATAGACAGTGGTTAGATCCCCGAACTCACATATGGTCCCCCATGCCTGCCTGGAGTGATTTCTGAGCACAGAGCCAGGAGTAATCTCTGAGCACTATCAGATGTAACCCCCCACAAAAAATACAAACACAACACAGAAAGAATGAGGTCACTTCACTAGTTGAAGTTGTATATTTGCATAATATATGAATGAAAACACATATATAAAACACAAACTCAAAGTCATAGTGACTAAATGCATTATATAATGATATACAGGTTAATGTGGATAGACAGAAAACAAGAATAGGAAAATACATTTCTTTTAAAAGGGTAAGTACTATATTGATGAAAATAACATAAAATGAGGAATATTAATAATGTATCACTGTCTTTGACAAAGAAAAAATAAAAATATGCTCTTCTGAAGTACTTAAATTACTTGTAGTTAATCACAATCATACATATTCAAATTACATTTTATATTCGGGTTATCACAATTGTATTTCTTTATATCCATTTTTAAATGGAAGACTTAACTAGCATGACATTTATAAAGGTGAAAATAAAATATTATCATGATCTTGTCCTTTCTAAATTAAAATTATCATTAGTATTTTATCAGAATATACAATTATTTATAAATGGTAATAGGTATATTAATGCCTATTGATAGGTTAATAAATTTTTATTTTTTAGTAAGTAACCACATTAAAATGCAAAAGAGTAAAATAAAGCATCATTTTTTTCAAGGTCAAAGACATTTCACGGTATATCTTGTCCTTAGGCTGCTTGTAGCTGTTCAAATATATGTTAGGTCAATATTAGTAATGTTATCTCTCCTCTCTTCATTTCTCTTTCTCTCTTTCCCCTGCACTTGTTTGCTCACTCTCTCACTTTCCTATATTCTCAAAAAATCTAATCAATTATGAGAAGGAAGTACTTGGAAAGAGACACCATGATTTAGAGTAAACCTTGGTACTTATCATGGGTTAAAAAATTCAGTGCTTGAGAAATATTATGGCAGTTCTGCATTTTCTATCTGGACACTATGCTATGTAATTCTCAGTCCACCACTCATACTTCAAATACATAAATGGATAAACATAGTACGAAAAAATTAGTTGGTTTTGTTTAGAACAGGGGAAGACAACTTTTATTTTCTCAAAGGTTTTATGAATTCTTTAAGATTACATACTAGTTGGGGCCGGGCAGTGGCGCTGGAGGTAAGGTGCCTGCCTTACCGCGCTAGCCTTGGACGGACCGCGGTTCGATCCCCCGTGCCCCATATGGTCCCCCAGGCCAGGGGCAACTTCTGAGCGCATAGCCAGGAGTAACCCCTGAGCGTCACTGGGTGTGGCCCAAAAACCAAAAAAAAAAAAAAAAAAAAAGATTACATACTAGAATCAGATTATATTATTTTGCAGTTCTCATAAGGACTCTAGGTCAAATATTCAATGGCATTGCAGAATAACACGTCAGAAGCATTTATGTGATTATGTTCTAAATATTCACCCTTTGTCCCAGATCATAATTTGAAGTACAATAAAAAGTATAGTGATGAAGTAAAAACAAAGTAGTAAATAGAATGTAAACTTTGTTTGAAGGTTTACAAAATCAAGTCTTAAGTTCAAGTTTCAAATGCAAGTTGTAAATTGGGAAATTACTTGAACCACAGCAAAACTGATAAATGGGGCCCGGAGAGATAGCACAGCGGCGTTTGCCTTGCAAGCAGCCTATCCAGGACCAAAGGTGGTTGCCTGCCAGGAGCTATTTCTGAACAGACAGTCAGGAGTAACCTCTGAGCACCGCCGAATGTGCCCCCCCCCAAAAAAAAAAACAAAAACAAAAATAACAAAACAAAAACCTGATATTTGTAAGAGAAAAAAGTTTGACTCAGTACACTGATTCAGATCTTGACAACATGGAACATACAAAAATAATTCTCTCAAACTCCTTCAAAATACATGTTTGAGAGACATCTTAAAAAGTTCATAATTAATCGGGTCTACATAGTCTGATTTAACTTGATCACTCTGTAGGTTTAATACTACATTTAATTTATACTGTATTTTCTCCACAATAATAAGTAAATAAAATGATATTATTTTAGAAATACAGCAAAAAAGAAATACAGCAAATCCAAACTCACAATTATACAAATTATGAATAATTATTAATAAATATTATTAGTTCCCAACTCATAAATTTTAATGCAAGATGCTGACTGATTATCTCATTAACATACCAATTTTTCTCATTTCAGGATTATTCTCTTAATTAGTGGAATGTTGCTTATCGATAATAACTTGATTTTTATTAAGTACTGATTGAAAAGCCAACATAATGTTTAAGTATTTTCTAGTAGTTGATATATTTCACAGGTCAAAGCTAGTTTTATTTTCATAAAAACATTGTGAAGTAAAAATTTTGTTTTCTTTTTTCATAAACTTCTTTTAATCATTTTTCAATCCACTGAACTTATTATGATTCTCATTAACAAAGTTGGTAACATCATATTTACTTTTATTTTAATTTTTGTTCTATATGTATGTTAGGAAATGCAAATAAATTTACCCAGAGAAAAATGAAAATATCTATTATAGATATGAAGAACAAACATCATTGGAGAAAAAATACACATTTTTTTCTTTATGTTACAATTACCTCTATTTTCAAAAACACAGTTTTATGCTCTTGCCAAAAAAAAGTAAAAGAAGAAAAAGAGGAAGAAAAACGAAATATTTTAACAGTTTACAAGAAATAAGAAGAAATACAAGGAGCTTTACAAATGTTTTATGAAGCTAGTTTGAATGAGGAAAGTTAAATTTAATATAATGGGAGAGAGTATTCACAAAATCAAATAATTTACATTTATATATTTTGTGCTCAGGTCTACTCTTTTATTATTAATGTTTCTACAGGAGAAACATTTTTATAAAACACTTTTTTTTTGGTGTTTTAGGTCACACCCAGCAGTGCTCAGGGGTTACGCCTGGCTCCATGCTCAGAAATTGCTCCTGGCAGGCACGGGGGACCATATGGGGCACCAGGATTCGAACTGATGACCTTTTGCATGAAAGGCAAACGCCTTACCTCCATGCTATCTCCTGGGCCCCTAAAACACTTTCTTATGAGGATTTTCATAGTAGGGAATCTGTCCATGCATTTACTTTCAGTGTGTCAATAAATTCAGTCTCTAGCAAAAATACAAACAGGAATGGCCCATAGCAAGAGATGAGAACTAAGCCCCGAGTACTATGGATGTGGCCCAAACCTAAAAGGAAAAACAAAACAAAATAAAAAGAAAAATTCTAGGTAGACTTTACAAATACTTTTGAGCATTGCTGTTTTTCCAGGATACATTCCAGTTGTCTAATAGTTGTCTTGATTTATATTATTCTAATTTTAGTATATCTAATAAATTTTATCTAGCATTAACCTATATAAAACACATATTAGGGTCTATATAAAATATAGAATAATAATCACGTGAATAGCTTTATACACATGTCAGAATAGAGACATAATAAAAAAGACATAATAACTGAGCCAATAAAGCTTTCTTTGTGAGGAAGTAAAATAAAATAATATACAATATAATAAAGTCAGAGCTGAGCTATTTTATATTAGATACAGTTCAATGAATTATTTAAATAACATTAAAATACTTTAAGTAAAAATGGATTCTGACCTACCACCAAATACAAATATAAGCTTTAAACTCCGAATATTAAAAAGCTAGATTTATACATTTTCAATGTGCTATTTTAAATAAGAAATCTTGTCAATTATAATGATGAAATTCAATTTATCTTTAATAATCTAGATTTATAAATTGAAAAATATTCTTCAGCCTTCTTTTCCTTTTTGAAAAATGTCAGCATGTGTGTGAATACTCATGGAATTTTGTAATGAATATAAAGGGTATCTATGTGAGTTAAGTCTCATTCATGAAATTAATGCATAGTTTTCCAAATTATTTATTTTTCACAAAAGCTGCTATGTCATAAACATAAATAAGAACAAAGCATGACAAGATAAGTTATATTAGTGCAACTCTGAAACCACTTTCATAAATAATTATTCCTGTTAAAATCTTAATATTCCATAATATTATTAGTTGTAAATTTAGAAATTACTTTTTCAATAAGAATAGAGAAAAGCAGGCAATTCTTTAAATTTTATTTAATACATTTCATATAATCAAAAAAAATTTCCTCGTTTTTCTTCCCCCTAAATGTTTATGTTTGATGTCAGTTTATAATACATATCTTTAGCACAAATACAAAAGAGAAATTCAGAAAACAAATTGAAGTTAACAAAAACATTTAACTTATTTATTCTAATATCAAATTTAAGTCAAAAATCTTAATAACAACTTATCCTAAGTTCATTATATTGAAATAAATATATGTAAATAATGGGATAAAAAAGTTATCCTAATAACACAGAGTCAAAGTGGATTCTTTACATAATTTATCAATTTATAAGAAACAAAGTGGCCCCGGAGATAGCATGGAGATAAGGCATTTGTCTTTCAAGCAAAATGTCATCGGTTCAAATCCAGGTGCCCCATATGGTCCCCTGTGCCTGCCAGGAGCAATTTCTGATCATGGAGCCAGGAGTAACCCCTGAGCACTGCCGGGTGTGACC
>PVKC010007275.1:6433-29850 GCA_004027635.1 Crocidura indochinensis
GTGTGTGTGTGTGTGTGTGTGTGTGTGTGTGTGTGTGTGTGTGTGTGTGTGTGTGTGTGTGTGTTGCCCCATCTGAGTGCTCAGGTGTACTACTGGCTCTGCACTCAAGAAACACTCATGGCACCATATAGGATGCCATGGATCAAACCTGCATTAACTGCATGCAAGCCTCTTTACTATCATTCTGGCACCTAAACAGCAATTAATTAAAATGTTTCCAAACAAACAAACAAACAAACAACCCTTCCTCCTAAAAATGAGATAATTTCTATACGTTGGAGAGATATGAGGAAGAATAGTTTGTCTCTGGAGCTGAATGCCAACTCTCCACATGAAAATGGAATAAGAAAGAATAAAATGCTAGATTTGTGATTATATTTTTAAATAAAAACAAATCTGGTGGTACTTGTATTTACTCCTATGTTCAGGAACCTTCCTAGTGGGACTTAGGGGAATAAAAGGGGTGCCAGAGATAAAATCTGGGTGTGCCACATGCAAGACAAGCTCCCTACTATTTTTCTACCCTCTCAGGTTTTGATTTTGATGTGAGAAATCACTAGTACAAATATTATAACCATATTCTGTTCTCCCTTACCTCATTCAGAAAAACCCTTCTGGGAGAAAAATTTTCCATCAATTTAATGGGGGTTGGGGAATTTGGGCCACATCTGGCAGTGCTCAGGGGTTACTTCTGTTTCTGCACTCAGAAATTACTCCTGGTAGATTCAGGGGGAACATATGGGATGCCGGGATCAAACCCAAGTCGGCCACATGCAAGGCAAATGCTCTACCTGCTGTGCTGTGGCTTTGGGCCATCCCTTCAAGTTTTTAAATTTTAAATCAAGTTAGTATTGGTTTCCAAAAGTATGTTTTTAATTTTTAGAGATACTGTTGCCATGCACACTCACAATCTAAATACCACTATCTCTCCACTTCTGTCCTTTGGGTAATTTTGGTACTACCCTATCCCATATGTCAAGAACATCATTTATAGTTCATTTCTATTGGACACGGTCAATTCTCTCCTTTGTTTCTTTAAATACTATGAGTGATATTCTGTGGTATTTATCTTTCTGATTTATTTCACTTAATTATTTATCTGTCTACCTCACTTATGCTGCAAAAAAATTACCCCAGATTTCATTTTTTCTTATGGTGAGTAATATTCCATTTATATATACACCACATCTTCCTTAATCATTCATTTGTGGTTAGGAACTTGGGTTGTTTGTAGTTCTTAGCTATTATGAATAGCTTTGTAATGAACTCAGGCATAACATCTTTTGGAATGAACACTTTTGTGTCTTTTTTTTTTTTTTTTTTGCCTTTTTGGGCTACACCGGTGATGCTCAGGGGTTACTCCTGGCTATGTGCTCAGAAATCACTCTTGGCTTGGGGGACCATATAGGATGCTGGGAGATCGAACTGCAGTTCATCCTAGGTTAGAGCTTGCAAGGCAAATGCCCTAAGGCTGTGCCAATGCTCTGGTCCCAATAGTAATTCTATTTTTTGCTTTGTTTTGCTTTTTTTTGGGTCACACCTGCCAGTGCTCAGGGGTTACTCCTGGGTGTCTACTCAGAAATAGCTCCTGGCAGGCATGGGGGACCATATGGGACACTGGGATTTGAACCAACCACCTTTGGTCCTGGATCGGCTGCTTGCAAGGCAAATGCCGCTGTGCTATCTCTCCGGGCCAGTAATTCTATTTTTAATTCTATTTTGGACAGAGGGCTTTGGGACACACACTGGCACTGGTGCTCAAGGTTTATTTATTACTGGCTATGCTCTCAGAGATTATTCCTGGCATTGCTCATGAGATTAGAAGTAGTGCTGAGTATCAATCTGGGGTCTGTCATATGAAAGGCAAATAAATGCCTTAACTTCTGTACTATCTTTCTGGCCCCTAATTTTAATTGTTTAAGATATCTCCATTCTACAGGTGCAAGAGAGAATTCAGGAGCTAATACACCTGTTGAGCATGCAACTGACCCCTGCACACAGAGCCAGGAGTATAACCTGTGTTTCACTGAATGTGGCTCCAACCCCCAGGCCTTCCTGCAAAATATAAAAAGGCTCCAGAGACTTGTCTAGTTTATATTTCCACCAACAATAATTTTGGAATCAAGACAGTGATCTTATAATCGATATTTTTTACCTAGAACATCCTTACAGAGTATATACAAGTGGTAATTTGTATGCTCTTCAGAAAGCTAATCATGTAAAATACACTAATTTTATTTCAAAACACTAATATGACTCTTAGATATACATACTTCATTACCTAGGATTGGAACAAGGTACTCTTTGAGTATTCACATTATCACATAATGGTTCTCCTCCATGATAGATACCTGTTCGAACATAGATCTAAAGAAACAAACACAAATAAGTATAATCAATTATGTATATATATACATGTAAAGGTATTGCATAGTCATCATCGATAATATAAAAATAATGCATTTGATATGCATGATGGAATTAAATTTTTTTTTTGGTTTTTTTTGGGGGGGTCACACCTGGCAGTGCTCAGGGGTTACTCCTGGCTCCATGCCCAGAAATTGCTCCTGGCAGGCACGGGGGACCATATGGGGCACCGGGATTCGAACCAATGACTTTTTGCATGAAAGGCAAACGCCCCACCTCCATGCTATCTCCCGGGCTCCGGAATTAAATTTTTTATTTATCTTTTTTCTCCCATTTCTCTGGCTTTCTCCCTCTAACATACCTAATAAATACTAATACAGATTTTTCACCAAAATTTGGGGGGCTGCTTTTGGAATGACATCAGATTACAAAAAATATCTATTCTATATACCAATAAGGCCAGGTCTATAAATCATAATTCTTCATATTTTATAAATATACAGTGGGAACATACACAAAATAATTCCCTTAGCTGCTGGAACTATTGTTCCATAGTCAATTAATATTTCTGTGATAAAACATATTAATCTACCTTAAATGGGATTAATGAAGACTGTAAAGGTCTTACTTGAAGTTGGGTCAGGAACTATTATCAGTAAAACTCTGATTCTTAAGATTTCATATTTATGGGGATTAGAACTATTAGAACACTAAGATGGAATTGTAATTGGGGCAAAAGGATTGCATTCTGTGTCACAGCTGAAGCAGGTACTTATTTTTCTATCCACCTACAGATATCTGGCAAGACAATAGATTATTAAGATGGCAGATTAAAAAGGGGCATATAAAATAATAAGCAGCAATATATGATTGTACCTTGTCAATGTCTCGAATATTTACATTCACATATGTTGCACAAAGAATTTTTATTCTGAGTGCACTATTTATAACCCAGAGGGATTTTGTAGATGTTTCTCCATTCATGTATGGTGTAGCTGTGGAGATGCGTCTGGAGTAAGATGGCATTGTAAAGCAGTCCATAGGCAGTTGAGAGTAAAGGCTTTCTTTAGCCATCAACATCAAATTGGGCATCCTCCCAAGCATTATACAGCTTCTTATATACTGTAAGATTGATGAAGGAGGAGAAAAGCCATTTCTTAAAGATGTACATTTTGGAAGTAACATATAGAAGTATTTACATCCTAATATGTGATAAAAATTTCAAACACTACAGACTGAATTTCTTTGCAGTTATTACATCACATTTAAATTAAAGACCTGAGAGATTATAGTTAAGAATACCTTCTGGAATAGAAATTGCATTAAAAAAAGTTAGTTTTTTGACACTGGAAACAAAAAATATATAAACAAAATCAGAATGATCATTATAAAAACTATCACTAAAGGGAAAAAAACTGTTTGATGATTGGCTTTAATAACCTATTGAGACATATGGATCTCCAACCCTACAGTCACTGACAACTTGCTATTTTTGTTCCATAATTCGTGAGGTACATTATTAAAATATAAAACAAGGGACTGGCAAGAGAGTGTAGTGGGTAAGGCTTTTGCTTTGCTCAGAGCTGATATGGGCTCAGTCTCTGGTACCCTAGATGGTCCCGAGACCTGTCTGAGTGCAAACCCAGAAGGAAGCTCTGAATACTGTCAGGTGTAATAGCAAAGCCAAAAATACCCCCCCCCCAAAAACAAACAAAAAAACCTCCCAAACCCAAAAACAACAAAAACACCTAACCAAAACAAAAAAATAGGTGCTGATAAAATTATGAGATGGCTTTAGAAAATAAAAATATTAAAATGTATTGGTCTGAAATTTTGAAAAAAATAAATTTTTTTTACTGATATTGTGTACAAAACAGTATCTTCTTACTCTAAAGTTCCACTTTAAACAATGTAAAAGCCAGAATCATGTATTTCTTGCTTGGTATTATAAACAGCATTTGCTTTATACTTGGGAAAAAATATAGTTGCTTCTTTTTATTTTTGGGCCACACCTAACAATACTCAGGGTACACTTAAGGAACGTTGAGTGTTCAGGGATCACTCCTGCAGTGTTTGGAGCCATAAGAAATGCCAGAGATAGAACTTAGGCTAGCCACATACAAGGCAAGTGCCCACCTGCTGTACTACTTCTCCAAACTATAGTTGTTTATTATATTTATTTAAAAGCTAGAAACAGTAGGAAAGTATCAATGTTGTATCTTAATAGTAGATCATGGATTCATTTTTTGTAGTGTCTACTTTAATTCCTTTATGATTCCAGTGTCTGGGAAGTGATAAAAGCTGTGAATTAATTTGTTTAAGGATTAGCATAACTGCCAAAATTTTTTTTAAAACAAGGGCAGGTTTACTTTATTTGCTTATGTTGTATGTATTCAAATAAACACAATGAAATGACCTTCTAAAAAGCAAAGGATATAAAAATATCTTGTCTCAATTCCAAATTATTTAAAGTTTCTATTGTGAAAAGTAAAAAAGAAAAATAAAAGAATAAAATTTCTATTGTGGCCCAGAGAGAAAACTCAATTGAATGTTTCTTGATGTCTAAGTTCAGGTGTGATCCCTGGCTGCTAAGTACTGCTGGGAATGACCTCAAAGCACTAAGGCAAAAGCAGTGCCCAAGCACCATCAACCCTGTCTGGCCCCCCAAAAGAAATTAAATAAATTAGAATTCTTATCAGCCAATAAAAGTATCTCTACTATAAAATGGATATATATGCATATATATAAAGCACATGATGCACTTTTATAAATAGAATATTGGAAACACTATTATACTGGTTACATGAACAATTAAGCAGTTACAAAATGTTTATTGTTAGGATTAAAAAACATAGTTTACCCACAAACACTCACCTTCCAAATGTTAATTAATAAAATAAAAGAACAGCAGTTGTTGTCTCTTGAAATAATCATTACTCTTTTGAAACAATATAGTAAAAAAAAAAATAGCTATTTTCTAACATTTCAAATTTTAAATATCTAAAAATTTTTTGTTTGTTTTTGGGTCACACCCAGCAACACTCAGGGGTTACTCCTGGCTATGCGCTTAGAAGCCGCTCCTGGCAGGCTCAGGGGACCTTATTGGATGTCGGGATTTGAATAGGGCTCTATCCTGTGTTGGCCGCATGCAAGGCAAATGCCTTACCACTGTGCTATTGCTCTGGCCCTAAATATTTAAAATTTTACAAACTCATTCTGATATCATTACTTTTTATATTTAAGTTAACATTTCTGAAATCTTGTTACTCACCTTATATTGACTCAGAGGATATTTTTCTAGGAAGTATTCATCACATCCACACACTTTTAAAATATACTTGCCCTGATATTCCAAAACACAGAGTTTTAGTTGTTCAGAGGATAGCAACATACTCCGTGTTTTCTTCCTGATTGCTTCTGCAATTACTTGTTCTGGCACACAGTCATGGTTGATTTTCAGAGTATACTTTTGCTTGTCATTATTTGGAGAAACTATCACCCAAATCACCACTATTATTTGCCCTGTAACAGGAAAACATTATTAGCAGCGATTTGTACATACATGTATATATATATACATACACATGTATTTCATTTATCAAAAGAAACATTTCAAAAAGTATGTACTAACATTAGTCTTAGTCTATAATCAGAAATGATATAATCAACCTCATTGAGTATAGGTAAATATCAGGTAGAAATAGCTTATATTGGCCTGACAGGGATGCTAGACCATGTCCAGGTCTCACTGGACATGTATCAGTGTATGGGTCTGGACCAGTATCAGTCATCTGTGAGGCAAGTCCCCTGCCCACTAGATCATGCTCTGGCCCCATGAAGTGTACTTTCTATCTTTTTCATTTGTTTGTTTGTTGTTGCATTTTGGGGCATTCCTTTTTATAAACAAACTTAAATTTATTTTTGTTTAAATATGTTTGTTTGGTCACACTTGGTGACACTCAGGGATTACTCCAGGTTCTGTGCTCAGAAATCACTTCTGGCTAGGGGGAACATATGGGATACCAGGGATCCGTCCTGGATCAGTCGCATGCAAGGCAAATGCCCTACTGCTCAACATGTTCTTAAAGAATGTTGGGGGGCAGAGGAGGAAATAGCTTTCAATAGGGCATTTGCCTTGCACACAACCAATCCAGGACGGATGGTGGTTCAAATCCTAGCATCCCATATGGTCCCTGGTGCCTGCCAGAAGCGATTTCTAAGCACAGAGTCAGGAGTAACCCCTGAGCACCACCGAGTATGACCCAAAAACCAAAGGAAAAATAAAAGAATGCTGGGAGAAAAACATAAGGATAGTACAGTGATGGAAAAGGCACTTGGCATGGCTGATCCAGGTTCAATCCCTGACATCACATATGGACCACTGAAGCAGTGGCAAGATTGATTTCTGAGTTCAGAGGCAGAGTAACCCATGAGTTTTGCTGGGTGTGGCTCCCAAACAAAACAAAAAAAGTTGGGAGAAAATAACTTTAAAGAAAATGAAATTATTGGGGCCTGGCGGTGGCACTGGAGATAAGGTGCCTGTGCTAACTAGGACGGACCGAGGTTCGATCCCCTGGTTCCCCATATGGTCCCCCGTGCCTGCCAGGAGCGACTTCTGGGCGAATAGCCAGGAGTAACCCCTGAGCATCACCGGGTGTGACCCAAAAACCAAAAAAAAAAAAAAAAAAAGAAAATATTAACGGAATATTATATAAAGAAAACTTTCACTTTAGCTTGGAAGTTTCATTTCCAAAACAACAGTTTGTATATATTGCAAAGTAATTTAATTCTAAAAATTATCAGAACTCATTAATTATGCTTAATAAGTGTGTTTAGACTAAAATCAAGCAGGTAGCTCAATGGGTTGGGACATGTATTTTGCATACAGGCAGCAAAGAATCAATCCCAGTATCACAAACACCCCTTTGGCTGCTGGGAGTGTCTTCCAAGCACTGAGCCTGGATTGGCCACAAAACTAACAAAAAAGAAAAACCTACTAAAGTTATAAAAATTATTTAAATTTTTGTGTACATAATTTTAAAAATATCATGTTTCCTTAAAATGTCATAAGTGTGCCTGTCTTATATATATTTTTTATTTGTAAAAACATTGAGTTCTAATTTGCAATGTCAAATTGCAAACTCAAAAGTAATTCACTTCAGGGTCTAGAAGTATTAGTATAGTGGGTAGGGTGTTTGACTTATATAACGTGTTGTGGGCTCAATCCTTAGCACTATTTATGGTCCCAGGAGCACAGGTCAAGAGTAAGCCCTAAACATAGTTTGATTTGGGTGAAAACAAAAAACAATACAACACCCCCGCCCCTCCAACAAAAAAGAGTTAAACACTTTTATTCTAAGTAAAAAAACTCATTAAGGGATTAGTATCATAAACATAACTGATCCTATCAATAATTGTTTATTGTACACAAATTTTATACTTGACATTCAATGATAGCCTGTCAGATAGTCCCTGCCTTCAAGCAGCTCAATAGGTAGCAGAGAGAAAGCATACTTAGTGGGGTTTTTTTCTTTTTTTTTTTTTTTTGGTTTTTGGGTCACACCCGGCAGTGCTCAGGGGTTATTCCTGGCTCCATGCTCAGAAATTGCTCCTGGCAGGCACGGGGGACCATATGGGGCACCAGGATTTGAACCGATGACCTTTTACATGAAAGGCAAACGCCTTACCTCCATGCTATCTCCCAGGCCCGGAGAGAGAGTACTTAGAAATATCAGCAGAGATAAGAGCTTTGACTATAGTAAGCAACTATGGCCAAGTGGCAATTTTCTTACCTTTATCTAATTTATTATATATGTGCTTTGGCAGTTCTGGTGAGGATTCTACATTTGGAGGATAGACATACATTGCCCTACTATGAGGTGAATTAAAATCCCTAAGATCAACAGCTTCTTTACAAACATTAAGAATATTTCTTCGAAAGTCTTGTACTTCTGGATCTTTAACCATATCAAATTCACATACTGGCATGCCGATAGCAAAACCTTTAAAAAAAAAAATCACAGAGAGCATTAACATTCTAATGAAAACATAGCATGAATGTTCTTAATAGGGAACTAGTAAATTTTGAAAAAAAAAAATCCCAATAGACTTGAGATGTTTGTCTGAAACTAGTAAGTTTTTGATGAGTAAACATTACTAAACAAAACAAAAATATAAATAAATTCTTTGGGATCTCTCGTGGTACTTAGGAGGCAGGGCTGAGGGGGTGCCCTGTCCTAGCAATTTTCAGCCATTAGTATTAGTTTGGTGGGTCAATGTAAGGACCAAAAAAGGGGTAATATTCAGTCTTTTGTGTAGGGGATTATCTGGGACATCCTAGTGTACTGGAGTAGAAACTCCAGGGTCCTACCCACTGCTACTGGGATTGAATTGGGATTTGTCACATACAAGTCAAGTACCTTAACCCTTGTACTATCATCCCAGTCTCTGAATCAAGTATTTTTAATTTTTTTTTTTTTTTTGGTTTTTGGGCCACACCCAGTGACGCTCAGAGGTTACTCCTGGCTATGCGCTCAGAAGTCATTCCTGGCTTGGGGGATCATATGGGAAACCGGGGGATCGAACCATGGTCTGTCCTAGGCTACGCGGGCAAGGCAGGCACCTTACCTCCAGTGCCACCACCCGGCCCCCTTAATAACTTATTTTTAATAAAACAGGGTTATAAAAAATGTGTCTAATCTAATCTTCACTATGAATGATACCTAAAGAAAGCTTTTAGAATGCCAAGGCAGTTTTAAACGTTCCTTAGTTCTTTAACAAGTTTTTTTTTGGGGGGGGGCACACCCGTTTGATACTCAGGAGTTACTCCTGGCTAAGCGCTCAGAAATTGGCCTGGCTTGGGGGGACCCTATGGGACGCGGGGGGATCTAACCGCGGTCCTTCCTTGACTAGCGCTTTTAAGGCAGACACCTTACCTCTAGCGCCACTTCGCCGGCCCCCTTTAACAAGTTTTTTAAACTCATAATGATTTTGTTCATTTTGTTTTGTTTTTGAGGCCATACCCACAGGAACTTAGGAGTTACTCCTGGTTCTGCACTGAGAAACTACTCCTGGCAGGCTCAGGGGACCACATGGAATGCCAGGGATCAAATCTGGGTCATCTGTGTGGCAGGCAAATGTCCTACCTGCTGTGCTATCTATCATTCATAATGTTCTTCATAATGGTTTTTATTTAGAAAACTAAGCTTATACAGGTAATAGTAGTTCAGACAACACTATAGTTGTTTATAGGATGTCAATATCATTGAACTCAAAATTGTATCATACCAATTTCTCGATTGAGGATCTTTTCTTCACGGTTGCCTACTGGTTCAATTACTTTTAAAAAGGGTTGAAAAAGCCGAAGGTCACAAAGTCTTCTTGTTTCATCAAAAAATTCTTCCCTTTCTGCTTCTTGGGTAACACTTACAAAAATGTAAGAAGATTCGTCTTGAAGAAGCTGATGGAGAGGATATTTTCTTGCTTCTTTAAATAGCTCATGCTTTATAGTTATTAATGTAGCCTCACGGAGGCATTCTAAAGTCACTATCATTCCATTTGGTAGTAAACATTCCACTAGGATTCTTGGGGGCATCAAGTGGATGCCCCACAGTTCACCCGATGATGGTCTTGGAGGCATTTTTCTGGACTTTTACAAATTTTACATATAGAATTACTTTAAGGAATTAGATCCTTGACTGTCCCAAAGCAGAAATCTAGATTAAAAAAAAAAAAAGGAAAAACAACATTAACAAAGAAGCAGCAATTAAAGGGTATAATTATGACATTACGAAAAGTAAAAAATTCACTTTCTGCATCTCAATTGTTAGGAGTCATAATAATTTACCTTAAATATTTTGAGGGAGATTGTTAAAATAGTTGATACCAAAGCAGGCACCAGAAAAAAAGAAACACTTAAAAGTTATTATTAGTACAAAATACTTTATTTGAATGACTTTTATTCATCCTTCACTCCTCCCCTTCTCCCAAATAAATTGTTAAAAGCTAGGTCTTAACCAAGACTAGTCAGGCTCTGAAAAGAAATAAGAACAAGTTGTAACTGAAACCAAAATTCCTAGAGTGTCACCTTCATCATTCCCTTATATTTCATGCGTTAACAGAATGTATCTGTAAAGGATCTTTTAGTCCAGTGCTTTCCAAAGTGGGTGATACCAACCCATGGAAGGCACTAAATAATGGATCTAGGAAGGTGTACAGAGTACAACTCGGAGAGTGCTTTCTGCTTGCTTAAAAAAGTAAATTTTGGGAGCCGGGAGGTGGCGCAGGAGGTAAGGTGCCTGCTGCCTTGTCTGCGCTAGCCTAGGACGGACCACGGTTCGATTCCCTGGTTCCCATATGGTCCCCCGTGCCTGCCAGGAGCGACTTCTGAGCGCGTAGCCAGGAGTAACCCCTGAGCGTCACTGGGTGTGGCCCCCCCCCAAAAAAAAACAAAAAAACAAACAAACAAACAAAAAGTAAATTTCGGAGCCCGGGAGATAGCATGGAGGTAAGGCATTTACCTTTCATGCTAAAGGTCATCAGTTCGAATCCTGGTGCCCCACATGGTCCCCTGTGCCTGCCAGGAGCAATTTCTGAGCATGTAGCCAGGAGTAACCCCTGAGCACTGGCGGGTGTGACCCCCCCCCAAAAAAAAAGTAAATTTCCAGAGGACACAGTGTTGTCATTTGATTGTTTTGCTATTCTGAAAAGGTGGTAGTAGACCAAAAAAATTGGGTAGCTTTTTAGATGGTGGTCTCTTCTTTTACTTTAAAGATGAGTAAAGTAAAAATTAATATTACCAAACAAGGGAAAACGTGAGAGGAAAATGAAGAGGTGGACTAGAGGTGACATAGGGACAGTGGTGGAAAATTCTAGGCATTGTCTTGCATTTGGTGTAAATTACTTTGTACAACAATATCATAAGCTTTTAAAAACATTGTAACAATTAACTTAAATTTAAACAAACTATTAATGGTTAATATTAATCACTTAAACTATTAAAATAGATTTGATATACAGAGTGGACCATCACCTCGCTCTAAGAAAATATGAAATCATGCAATTTATTCTAACATGGATGGAACTGGAAGGCTTCAAGCTGAGTGAAGTCAATCAGAGAGAGAGGGAGCTAAAACAGAATGATCTCATATATGGAATATTAAAGAACAGTAAGGAACTAACAATTGGCCTATGGTAACAAATCCTGAGATTCAGCCACAGCACTGAGTTTGCCAAGGGATGAAGTGGGTGGCTGAGAAGAGTGGAGAGATGACATTCTGGTGGTAGATGTAGTGTTGGGACACTAGATATCCAAAAACTCTATTGTTAATTGCACTGTAAATCGTGGTACCTAAATAGAAACTGGGATAATAAAGGTGACTTAAAAACTTGAGAGGTGAAATTCTTTTATTTTCTTTTTGAGGTGGGCACTGCAGGAACTTATTCCTGGCTCTAGGCCTGGGGTCCCTCCTGGCAGTACTTGGGGAACAAGAAATATCAGGGATTGAATCCAGGACATGTGTTCTATCAATCTTTTAAATTATAGCCTATGCTCCAATACTTTGTCTTGCTTATTCCATAAAAATAAAGTAGCATGGCGTAGTCCTTTTTGTCCATTAATTTTTGTAATTTCCCTTTTCAAGGGAGCGAGGGTTGTCACATGTTTAGGCACTACTTGGGGGTTGCTCCCATCAGTTCTCAAGGGGCCATATGGTGCCAGAGATTAAACTCAGGCCACCTCCACACAAAACATGTGCTCCAGTTCTTTCAGCTAACTCTCCAGCATCTTCTTTTTTAATTTTTTAAATGATATTTAAGCATGATGTATTAGAGAATAATCAAGAAAATTAATGTTAAGTATATTGAAGCATTTTCCTTGAAGTATGATATAAATCGATGATTCTTATACTTTATTAAATAATATGGACTAAATTTTTTAATTTAAATAAAGTTGTGTATATACAAATGAGGCACCCTGACTCAGTAGTATTCCACCAACACCAACTGTGTCAACACTTTAGAAAAAATACAGTAAAACAAAATTAGAGCTATTATGATTTAAATTAAAAATTTTCATTAGGGGCCGGGCGGTGGCGCTGGAGGTAAAGGTGCCTGCCTTACCACGCTAGCCTTGGACGGACCTAGGTTCGATCCCCCGTGCCCCATATGGTCCCCCAAGCCAGGAGCAACTTCTGAGCGCATCGCCAGGAGTAACCCCTGAGCGTCATTGGGTGTGGCCCAAAAACCAAAAAAAAAAATTTTTTTTTTCATTAATACTTCTATTTGTTTGTATTTGGGACAGTTCAAGGGTATGAAGGATCAGTGCTCAAAGACTGATGTGGTACTGGAACTCTTGCAGGCAAAATGTGTTCTACAGCTTACTGAGTTATCTCTCCAAGCCAAAAGGTAAATTTTTTTATTTTGGGGGGTGCTGGGAACTTAATGCAGGGTTTCACACATCCAAGGCAAAAAATGTTCTAATCCCTAAACCTCCCTAAAAAATCATTTTATTGGGTGGGGGGCACACCTGGCAGTGCTCAAGGGCTACTCCTTTCTTTGTGCTCAGAAATTAACCCTGGTAGGTATTAGGAACCATATGGGATGCACCTGCAAGACAAATGCCTGACCTGCTATGTTATCATTCCTGCCCCAGGCTCTCAAGTTTTTTAGCTGCCAATGGTTTAAGGGATTATTTTGGAAGACACGATCACTACCCATGAAGCACAAATTTATATCTTGCTATTATGCTTGCATTTCCTTTTATTCAGTAAGTTTTTTTTGTTTGTTTTTGATTTTTTGTTTTGTTTTGGGGTCACACCCGGCAGTGCTCAGGGGTTACTCCTGGCTATCTGCTCAGAAATAGCTCCTGGCAGGCACGGGGGACCGTACGGGATGCCAAGATTGGAACCAACCACCTTAGGTCCTGGATCGGCTGCTTGCAAGGCAAACACCGCTGTGCTATCTCTCCGGCCCCTTTATTCAGTAAGTTAAACTATAAAGGTGTGAGAAAAAGTAAAGTGGGCAGCATTAAGAAAATAGAAAAGAAGTAAAAGTCTCAAAAAATGAATCCCAAAGGACCAGGTTACTTACTATATTCAAGGGTCCTACCAGACACTGTGGACAAATGACACAAATGACACTTTGTTTATTCACCAAAACTGTATTACCACTGTCCCTAGGGCTGAGTTCTATGTTGGAAATATGATGATCAATTCAATAGTCACAAACTTTGTCCTTATGGATAGGTCAAGAGTACCAAGATGGTGTACACTGAATGTAAGATAATTAAATCCCAGGGCTGGCGAGGTGGTGCTAAAGGTAAGGTCTCTGCCTTGCAAGTGCTAGCCAAGGAAGGACCGTAATTCTATCTCCTGGCATCCCATATGGTCTCCCCAAGCCAGGGGCAATTTCTGAGCGCTTATCCAGGAGTAACCCCTGAGCATCAAACAGGTGTGGCCCCAAAAACCGAAAAAAAATTTACTTAAATCCCAGCTATAAAACAGAAGGAAAAAGTTATTTTTCTTTTTTTCCTTTTTTTTTGGGGGGGGGAGGGGGTTTTGGGTCATACCTGGTAGTGCTCAGGGGTTACTCCTGGCTCTATGCTCAGAAATCGCTCCTGGCAGGCTCGGGGGACCAAATAGGATGCTGGGATTTGAACCACCGTCCTTCAGCATGCAAGGTAAAAGTCCTACCTCCATGCTATCTCTCTGGCCCAGGAAAAAGTTCTTATGGAGAAACGCCCAGGTACTATAGAAGTATGCAATGTCTAGAGATCAATAGGACCTTTTTTGAAATGACTATTCAGCTGTACCAAGTCTCAGATGCAAATAAATGTTTATAGTATGCTTCAAAATATTCCCAAGCAGGTGACAAAGAAAAATAGCAGAAACTTTTTCTTTTCCTATCTCTAGGAATATACTGAAAGACAATGAAGAAAATGTGTTTTAGAATAGTTAAAGACCTTTATCTTCAAATTTGAAGAGAACCAGTGAAGTGATCAGATTTAAAATATTACTGTCCTATTTCCTGTATTGGCTAGTAAAGGCCAGATGGATCAATCTTTGTGTATAGTTATAGAAATGACTTAAGTTTTTTAAAACATACAAAATTGTGAAGAATGTAAGGGAAACATCAAATGACTACTTTTAAATGCTGAACTGCCTAAACAAAAAAAAGTTCAAATACAAACAAAACTAAACCACAAGCCACACCAAAACAGCAGCTGTGTTTATACTTTCCTTTGTTGAATGGTGCTAACAGTTCTATGTTATGGCATCATAGTGAAAACCACTCTATATAATGAATAAAAGCCCAAAGTATCATATTTTTCTAAAGAGTAAGACTAGTACATTGAAAGTTAAGAAAATAAAAGAACAGTACACTAGATGGAACAAGTAAGATACCTTAGCTTATTATATTACTATTCATTGGCAATTAACTATTATATACTCAAGACACACACTTCTTATTGAGAATAAATGTAATTATATCCATAAAACACTTGGAGATCCTGGGAAAGAGGCATTGCTTGAGTATGATAGTTCTATGCAAAAGAAAGAAATTTAACTTCCTTGTCTTATTCTGGACAAACCATTACTTCGGAGATTGCATAAACAGAAGTAAAGAGACAGATGGAACTAAATGTACTATTTGGTATATATTAGGACTCAGACAGCAATAACTAATTGGCTTGGGTAGATATTACCAGTTTACATATGAGGAAACCAAAGATCAGTGAAGTGATTTTTTTGCCACCAGTAAATATATGAATATATTAACTAAAAGAATTAGATCTTGGGGCCGGGCCGTGGCGCTGAAGGCAAGGTGCCTGCCTTGCCTGTGCTAGCCTCAGACGGACCGCGGTTTGATCCCCCGGTTCCCATATGGTACTCCAAGCCAGGAGCAACTTCTGAGCGCATAGCCAGGAGTAACCCCTGAGTGTCACTGGGTGTGGCCCAAAAACCAAAAAAAATAAAAATAAAAATAATAAAAGAATTAGATCTTGAAAATTTCAAAGTACACATTATAATCATGTTATTTGGGCTTCAATTAAGGTCAAGTAATAGTCACTGGTGGCAATAAAATAATAGAATGGGCTCTAAAGTAACAATGAATTAGAATTGTTGGTCCTCAAACTACGGCCTGCGGGCCACATTTTGTATTTGTTCCCGTTTTGTTTCTTCACATCAAAATAAGATGTATGCAGTGTGCATAGGAATTTGTTAGTAATTCTTGTTTTTACTATAGTCTGGCCCTCCAATGATCTGAGGAACAGTGAACTGGGCCCCTGTTTAAAAAGTTTGAGAACTCCTGCTAGTCAATAGTTCTCTCCTTGTTTTCTTTTTCTTTTAATTTTATTTTATTGAAACTATTGTGATCTACAAAGTCCTTCATAGTTGAATTTCACATATACAATGAACCAGGGCCATTCCCACCACCAATGAACCCATAAACCTAAACCACTACCCTTAGCCCCCTGTCCCGCCAGTATAATAGAGTTACTTAAATTTAGATTGTTAAAGTTTAGGTCTCTTGATTCTATTGTTGTTGACTTTGGCTTGAATATGTAGTTCTGTCCTTTTTTTCCTTCACCTCTACATAAGGAGATATACAATAAGAATCATATATATTAAGGAAATATATTTAAAGAAATATACAAAGGAAATATACATGTCCCCTATAAGTCTTTTTAAATAGTCTAGGGTTGGATAAAATCTGGAGCACAGCTTCAGCCTGCGACATGTCTTATGGAGTCTGAAAAATGGCTCCTAGCAATCACAGATCAAGAAATGTCCTTAAGCTGAGGGGTTTTCAAAAACCAAATCCAGTAGCAAGCCCCATTTTCTTAAGTTCCATTAATAGCACATATTTAATTTTATTGCTCTATTAGATGAATTACTAGATGAAAAACACAAGTAGACTAGCACACAATAAGCACTCAACATTATGTTAGGTGTTAATAATCTATAAAACATATTATATGATTGGAGTAATAGCATAGGAAGTATGGCACTTGCTTGCACAAGTTCTATCGATGTGAGTTCAATTCCCAGCATTTCATATGGCTCCCTGAGCATAGCCACAAGTGATTCCTAAGTGTAGTCAGGATTAAGCCTTGATCATCATCAGGTATCATTATAATCTTCTGGTAGGAGCATTCCCAGGCAATGTTCAAGGGGCCGAAAGCCCCTTCTTGGTGATAACTGGCCAAACTAGCTTGGGCAGTTCAATGAGAAGGTCCAAGAATGTGGAGCAAGTTGTTAGAAACTACCATGGCACACTGGGGTGCTCAGAACCCTCAAAGAGTCATATCCAAGGAACTCACCTGATTTGACAGTGTGGTGTGAAAATTTTGCTAGTGCCATGCTTTTGTCTAAATACACTATGAAAACTAAGTGTTAAAGGATTCACAGAAGCTCTGATTTAAAAACACATTTTTGTTTTGTTTTGTTTTGGGGCCACACCCAGTGACGCTCGGGGGTTACTCCTGGATATACACTCAGATCACTCCTCACTTTGGGGACCAGACTATATGGAATGCCGGGGGATGGAACCCTGGTCTGTTCTAGGCTAGTGCGGGCAAGGCAGACTCCATACTGCTTGCACTACTGCTTTGGCCTGATTTAAAAACTATTTTAAAGGTGCCCTCATAGGTAAGAAAAACTTAGCCAACTAGTTCAAGCAGAGTAGTTTAAGATTAGTGGGAATTTCAGAGCACACAAGAATTCCAAGATGAGTTGAGCATGCTGGCTGTCAGATGAGGATGTGTGCAAAGTTACAGACCTGGAAAGAATGCGGCCTGGTACCAGCTATGTAGGTTGTTTTATTATTTGAGTCTAAAGTACACAGGGAGGATTTGGTAGGGAATTTGATAAGGAAGGAAGGGAAAGAGGAAGGCTTGGGTCAGAAAGGCAGCTGACTGACTCCATGTTAAGGAGCTTAAATTTTATGTTGTATACTGTTAGTAAAAGGGAATTTCTGAATTTGATCAAAAGAATCAAGACTGTTTTTCATGATTTTGAGAACTCCATTATTTTGAAAACTGCTTTTTAAAGTAAGATATGATTTTTAGGAGGTCAATATGATCTGTTTATTAAAAACTTTTTCATTAGTCAGCATAATATTCCTGATTAAACAATACAAAAAGCTCAAGATAAAATGGAGATAGCAACAGAGACTTCCAGATCCACAATAATTTATTATCATGTGATGTATTAATACCATATTTTCCGGCATATACGACCCATGAAAAACTTCCTAAAAGTCAGGAGTCATATTATATGCTGGTATACGGCATGCTGAAACTTGTTCCAGCTTCAGGGACGAGTAATCCGCACCCCTCTTACTTTTAAGAAGTAACTTACTTTTAAGACTTTATAAAATATGATTAAATCAATATTAAACTGAGATATCAAAACTCCCTTTTAACTTTCTGAATTTGAAGAAAAACCCTCAAAAAAAAGTCTGAATATATGACATTCAAAAGGGCCTTTACACTATAGAAGAAGTACTGATAAAAAATATTAAGATTTTGAAATTGGGGTGATACACTATCTACAAATACTTATATAAAAAGCAATTTGCAAAGATAGTAAATAAAAAAATTAAATTCTGAAAACTGGAATTTTGAGATAAAATAAACTTATTTGCTAAAAATAAAACACTGTAAGAGTTAAGTAATTAATCTTTGGGACACTGAGTTCAGAATCCCAGGACTACATACACATATTTGGTCAAGTCTAGACTACTATTATAACTGATTTTTTTTGTTTGTTTGTTTTTTGTTTGGGCCACCACCGGTGACGCTCAGGCTATTCGCTCCTGGCTATTCGCTCAGAAGTCGCTCCTGGCAGGCACGGGGGGACCATATGGGGAACCGGGGGATAGAACCGCGGGCCGTCCTAGGTTAGCACAAGGCAAGGCAGGCACCTTATCTCTAGCGCCACCGCCTGGCCCCCGAATAACTGATTTTTTTATCCTAATGTTCTATATACCTAAAGATGTTTTTTCCAATGAGGGTGATACTTTTGTTCTCTTAGAAAATAATATGCAATTTATAATTTACCTTTTTCCTGATGAGTGATGGTTCTGATTATAAAATCACAGTTACAAAGGATTAATATCCAGAATAAGGATCAACAACAAAAAATTTAAAAACCTATCTGAAAAATAGAGAGCGGAAATGAATGGATGGACACTTCTGAGAGAAAGATAAGAGGAACAGACACATGAAAGTAATGATCATCATCACTTATAATTACGGAAATCTATATCAAGATCACAATGAAATATTTATACCAAGAATAGTATATATCAAAAATAGTGGGAATGGGGGCTAGAGACATAGCATGGAAGTAAGGCCTTGTACGCACAAGGTCAGTGGTTTGAATTCCAGCATCCCATATGGTCCCCCTGAGCCTGGCAGAGGCAATTTCTGAGCATAGAGCCCCGAGTAACCCCTGAGCACTGCCGGGTGTGACCCAAGACAAAACAAAACAAAACAAAACAAAAAAGAGAGAGAGAAAAAATAAATAGCGGGGACAATCGGTTTTGGCAGGGGTGGTAATAAAAGAACTCATAACCACTGCAAATGGGCATGCTGTCTAGCTCTATCTCTGTGTGGAGAGTTCTCAGTAAATTTAGGATTGAGGTGCCTAGAAACCAACAATTCCACTTTTTTAGTATCTCAGGATAAAATTCAAAAAAGGACATCTTCACACCATTATTCATTAGCATAATAGCTAAGATAAGGAATCAGCCTAAGTGTTTAAGGACAGCTGGCTTATGAACTAATGGAATACTATGCAGCTTGCAAAAACAATGAAATTATACAATTTGCTGCAACCTGCTTAGTACTAGAAGATATGTTGAGTGAAGAAAGTCGGGGGAAAATAAAGGTTGATAAATATCTGTGGTATAACAGAATAACAGGATGAGGAAATGCAAAGGAGGAATGCCTATCCTCAATGGTGAACCTATGGCACGTGTGCTGGCACGCAAAGACCTTGCAGTTGGCACGTGGGAAGGTTCACAATTAAGATATGTGGCACGGTGGGAGGCGAGTGTGCCAATGTCTGCTTTGCTGCTCACCTGGCAACAGGGCTGGACTGGCCATTGAGAGGACCGGGCATTGTACGGCAGTTTGGGCACTCGGGCTCAAAAAGGTTAGCCATAACTGGACCATCCTTGATCTTGGAGTATAAGAGATTCAACAACACTGAAAACCTAAGATCCAATTATAATCACCTAACTTTAAAATGGGCCTATATCAACGTGTCAGGAAAGGAGTAGACGTGAGATGAGGAAGGAATTTAGGAAGATAGTAGGAGGAAAGTTCAAACCGGTAGTGTGAATGGTGATAAACATTTTATGTCTAAAACTCAATGGTCAACAACTGTAAATTATGGTACTTCAATTAAAAATTAAGTAATGAACCTAGGACGGACCGCGGTTAGATCCCCTGGTTCCCCATATGGTCCCCTGTGCCTGCCAGGAGCGACTTCTGAGCGAATAGCCAGGAGTAACCCCTGGGCGTCACCGGGTGTGGCCCCCCAAAAAAACAAAAACAAAAACAAAAAATTAAGTAATGGCCTGAGTGGTGGTGCAGCAGTAAGGTGTTTGCCTTGCATGCAGCTGACCTAGGACAGACCATAGTTCGATCCTCCAGCATCACATTTGGTCACCCAAGCCAGGAGTGATTTCTGAGCATTGGGTGTGATTCCCCCACCCCCCCAAAAATTTAAGAAACCCAATGGTAGTGCTACATTAAAACACTAAGTAGCAAAAATCTTCTGAGTGAGAGGGCTTTTCATTCCCGAAGCCAATGACTCCAGGTTGGATACAGTGGTTTTCTTTCTTTAACATTTCCTTTATATTTAAATTTTTAATTTTATTTAATGTTTTAAAATCTTATTTTATTGAAACCACTGTGGTTTAAAAAGTCCTTCATAGTTCAGTTTCAGGTATAGAGTGAACCAGGGCCATTCTCACCATCAGTGTCAACTTCCCTCCACCAATGAACCAAGAGTGCACCCTATACCACCACCCTTTGTGCTTTGGCCTGTCAGTAAAACAGGCCCATTTAAGTTTAGATTGCTAAAGTCTTTTGATTCTACTGTGGTTGACTTTGGCTTAGATATTTAGTTTTGTCCCTTTTTTTTTTTTTTATCTCCACCAATGCACTGAGATCACTTGGCCCTTAGCCCCACCCCCTTCTTTTTTATTGGGGGGGGGCACACCCGGTGACGCTCAGGGGTTACTCCTGGCTATTCGCTCAGAAGTTGTTCCTGGCTTGGGAGACCATATGGGAAACTGGGGGATCGAACTGTGGTCCGTCCTAGGCTAGCGCAGGCAAGGCAGGCACCTTACCTCCAGCGCACGCCTGGTTCCCTCCCCCTTCTTTCTTAATGCTCTTTAAAAAGTATCCTATCTCCTTGGGGCCCGGGAGATAGCATGGAGGTAAGGCGTTTGCCTTTCATGCTAAAGGTCATCAGTTCAAATCCCGGTGCCCAATATGGTCCCCCGTGCCTGCCAGGAGCAATTTCTGAGCATGGAGCCAGGAGTAACCCCTGTGCACTGCCGGGCATGACCCAAAAACCACACACACACAAAAAAAGTATCCTATCTCCTTGTTTCCTTACAGTCACACTTCTCAGCTCTGCCATCACCCTCACTAAACTCCCTGCCTTGGTAGGTGCTTCCTTCTTTGGCTTCATTGTCCTTCTGACCTCTAACTTACAGTTAGTCAGGATCACCACATGATCATCATTTTATAGAATAATCTATAATCTATCTTAGGCCAACAGGTCAAATGATGAGAATGGTACCTCCAAAGTCATGTACACGAACATAAAATGTTACAGATATTTTGCTAAGCAGATTCTTATTTACTTTATTTTTTTTGGTATTAAAATTAGTGAAAACTGCTGTGTTCAGATATTAGGCACTGAATGTCTTTAGGTAACTTTAGCCTTGGTAAGAGCTGGTCTGCACAAGAGTTCACCACTTGGACTCAATAATGGTTAAGACACCTTTATGTTCAAAATAAGCAGAATTGAATGGTAAAAATCTGAGTTTCTACTGTTACCTGACATTTACCTTTTTTTTTTTTTTTGATGCTAGGATTAATTCCAGGGTCCCCTACATGTAAAGTACACTCTCTACCACTAAACATTAGCCCTAATTTTTGTAGTGGAAGATTTCTTAGATTATAAATAAACAATATTTTGAACATCTGAGTTGTATCATTTAGTCCAGAAGCACAATGACATTTTGAGAATTTAACACCCACATTAAAATCTTTTCTCCAATTTCATGAGACAGTATTTCCAGATTTTATTCTCTAAGGCAAAGACTGTCAACTATGGGCCACAGCATAAATCCATTCATCACTTTTTTTTTTTTTTGGTAAGTAAAGAGTAACAGAAACATACAGCTAAAACATTTTTTAAGATACTGACAGTTACATTTATGTATCCTCTGGAGCTCTAAGGATGATGTGGCCTAAAATTTTACCATCTGGCCTTTAAAGAAAGTTTGCCAACTTTTAATAAGGTTTCAGAATCATCTGGATAAGTTTTTTTTAAATAAACAAATTCTTTAATTGAATTACCATGAGATACATAGATACAAAATTGTTGATGATTGAGTTTCAATCATACAATATCCAACATCCCTTCACCAGTGCATATTTTCTTCCATCTATGTCCCTAATTTCCCTCTCTTTAAAAAAAAAAAAGTTACTTTTTTTAAAACTTGCATATTGGCTAACAGGTCATCCTCAACATTGTCCTGCAATCACATCCTACTTTTTCAATACAGTAAGTCCTTTGTAGAGAATACACAAGCACAAAACACATTGAATTTAAGTTAGAATCTTTCTTAGAACATATGGCAAGTCACTTAATTGATTATTTCCAGCATTGGGAGGCCACTACACGACAAAGTATTTTTTGTAGAAGATTTCTAAAGTTATCTCTAATTCTTATACTATTACTAGTGAGATAGTACAACTGAAAAGGTATGCAGCTGCTCTGCATGCAGCCAACATGGACTTAATCCCACAGCCTTGAAGTTGGCCCCTAATCTCTAGGAATGAATCCTGAGTGCAGAACCAGGAGTAAGCCCCTATTATTACACAGTGACACTAAAACCAAAAAAAAAATTAAGAGCTCATTAGCTAAAAATAATTTTTTCTATTATTAAAAATTTACCTACATATTCTGGAATTCAGTCTACCTTAGAAGAATAAAAGCTTCCTTAAGTACTTAACAGATGAAGTCATGAAATTTTCCTATACATGGATGTACACGGAATCTATTATGCTGAGTGAAATAAGTCAGAGAGAGAGAAAGACACAGAATGTTCTCACTCATCTATGGGTATTAAGAAAAATAAACATTCTTGCAATAATAATTTTCAGACACAAAAGAGAAAAGAGCTGGAAGTTACAGCTCACCTAATTAAGCTCGCCACAAAGAGTGATGAGTTTAGTTAGAGAAATAACTACATTCTGAACTGTCCTAATAATGAGGATATATGAGGGAAATGAAAAGCCTGTCTAGAGTACAGGTGGGGGTTGGGTGGGGAGGAGGAAGATTTGGGACATTGGTGATGGGAATATTGCACTGGTGATGGGTGGTGTTCTTTACATGACTGAAACCCAAACATAATCATGTATGTAATCAAGGTGTTTAAATCAAATAAAATAATTATTAAAAAAAGAAATTAATTAAAATCTGGATTAGCGGGCTGAAGCAGTCTCGCAGAACGTAAGGTGTCTGCCTTGCACATGCTAGCCTAGGACAGACCACAGTTCGATCTTCCAGAATTCCATATGTTCCCCAAGCCAGGGGCAATTTCTGAGCGAATAGCCAGGAGTAACCCTTGAGCATCACTGGGTGTGGCCCAAAAAACAAAAACAAACTAAGGGAGATGCAAGTCAAAATAATGAGATATCACAAAAAACTAGAATAACCAGTGCTGGCATAAATGGAGGGACAAAGTGGCTTATTCACTGTTGGTGGGAAAGTTAACTGGTATAGCCCTTTTGG